>CABHPQ010002094.1:5985-24368 GCA_902168405.1 Peromyscus aztecus
AAAAAAAGGGGCAGGAAAGCAAGGGCAGGAACTCAGGGGTGCTTGGCTGTTCACCCCACATCAGACTCCAGACAGGTTTGGTCAGAGTCAAAGCTAAATTTGTAGATCAACCAGCCCACAGGCTGGGGCAAGAGGGAGGCAGTGCTTGACAAGCAAAGCTACCTGGAATGACCTTCCCTCCTGGCTCCTGACCTATCACCAGAACCTCTGACCTGCCCAGTTCTCTACCAGGTCATGACAACTCTACTCCAGCCATGCTACGGCTGTTGTAACCACGATAACACATCGCTTCGAACTATGTCACGAGAACAAACTGCACTCATTAAAGGGTTCCTTAAAGCTGCTCCCCGGCTGCCTTCCAGCAACACAGAATCCCCGCCTCCTGGGAGTGACTGACAGCCTTCGAAACTACTGCCAGAGAGAGCGGTATAGAAAAGCCTCAGACACCCTGGGGATTTCTCAGTTCTTTCTCGAGAGGCAGCCACATAACATGTGAGGACAGAGAAAAGTGAAAGAGGGTCATCCGTGGAAGAATGTGGTCAGAAGTGTGACATGTGTGACACACTGTATAACCTTTCCTGGATGTCAAAATAGGCATGGAGACAACCGTGAAGAGTTATTGATAAAGACCCAGAACCATGACATCAGCATCGGCACACACATAGCAACAATAAGTGAGAAATGGCTTGTTTGTTTGTAAGCTGATCAAGCTATTATTTCATCTACGGTAAATGTACATTTGTGAGCCCCTATGCCATTCTACATAGCTTCTTAGGAGCAAAGATTTCACCTGAAAGGAACTTAGCACACTAGCTCTTTGTAAGCTGGAGAACACATGGCCCACGTGTCCACTTCAGAAAACCAATTTAAGCTCACACACGTTGCCCTGGGAGCGTGGTATGGATCTGGAGATCACCACTGTGATATGTGGATTTAATATTAGCCGGCTTAGCAGGTCACAAAAAAAGTACTAACTCACAGTGTTAAGTGACTGACTGCCCCAAGCTTTGACGAGAACCCTCTGAGGAACACAGAGCAGCACATTTGAAAGCATACTTCAAGAGAAACACACATGGAGCTTTAAGAAAACCTATGGCTAGGCGGGGGTAGTACTTGTCTTTAAGGCTAGCACTTAGGAGGCAGAGGCATGTGGATCTCTGTGAATTCAAGACCAGTCTAGACCACAGAGTGAGCTCCAGGCCAGTCGTAGGCACAGCATGAGACCCTGTCTCAAAAAACAAAACACCCCCCCCCCCTGCCACCACCCCAAAAAACCTTACTGGTATACTGACCCTCAGGAAGAGGCAGGCAGAAAACAGGAGATGCCCCCTCCATCACCTCCTGCAGAAATGATACCTTATTTTACTTAGTCTTTTTTAGACATTCTAAGGTATTACAAGAAAAAGAAAAAAGGAAGAAGGTGGCCTGGCCAGGCTTATCTATAGCCCCTGTAGGGAGGCTGAGGCAAGAGGTTGGAGAGTTTGAGGCCAGCCTGAGCTGTACAGTATGACCCTGTCCTAAATAAATAAAAGTAAAGAAAAAAATAAAGAAAAAGAGGGTGACAAGATGGCCTAGCAGGCCAAGGAGCCTGCCACAAAGCCCCATAACCTGAGTTTGATCCTGGGTACCTATGGGGTGGAAGGAGACACCCGACCCCTCCACATTGTTCTCTGCTTCCTCTTATGTGCAGTGGCACATGTGTACCCAAAAGTGTGTGCACATGTGAACACACATACACTGAAATAAATAAATAAATGTAAAAGAAGAAAAAAAAAGGCGAGGAACCCACCATTTGGTCTGTATCTCAGCAGCTGTCATATTCCAAAGCCAGCTCAAAAAAGAAAGAAAGAAAAGCTGGCTTCGGGGTGGGTTGCGGGTTGGATGCTATGACATAATCAAAGTCTTCTCTAGGAGACTAGCTTTGTAATGAATTATTCTAAAAACTTTTTCCTTTGCAGAAGAAAAAAAAAGCCAGGAAGAAGTTAATATAAACCCCAAGACAGAGGGTCCTGCCAGGAAAATGACTTCCAGTGATATAAACACAAGGCAGATGTTGTAAAGGAATTTAAAACTTCATTACACACGAAGTCTCCCAAGCTTCACCTGAGTGCACCAGACAGCAGCCGCAGCTGGCTTTTCACAACGGCTCTCGTTGCCATCTGAAATCCCCAGCTTTCCCAGGCCCGTTTAAAAAAAAAAAAAAATCATCTGTGCATTAGCAGCGTTTCAAGATTTTCAAAAATTATCAAGAACATTAAGTATATCTTGATCAAACTTAAAAACAATTTTTGTGTTTCTTCTTTCTTAGAGTGTAAATTCTATTGAGCGGAAAGTTGAAAGAAATCATGCTTGTGCTACATTTTCTTATTGATGGGCCAAGCTGAATAACTGATAATTTAATGAGTCACCAGAGCAATCACAACTATGGAATCTGCTCACTGCCATGTTTTAGTGAAGTCTGCACACATCCGCACAACATTACTGTCTCAATTTTAATTCTCTCCTCCTTTTACTTAGGTCTTTCATCCATTTTTTTTTTGTGTGTGTGTGTCATATTTTCAATAATATCAAAAACTTCAGAAATGTTTTTCAAGTTCAATGGCAGTGTTACGCGGCAATTATTTTCAATTACCTTAATTTGTAGCCATAAATTCAAAACTGAACCTAATTTTTAAAGTTCTTGGGATTATGAAAGTTACTTCGGGTCTTTTACATGGAAACTGAGGTTGAAATCTGTTTGCGTTTTCCCCCACCTTAGTGCGTGAATGCAATATATCATCCTTGGTATGTTTTTCCGATCGTAGACATCTGTCGTTTCTGGGTAAAATATCTGGAAAACAAAAGTGACAACCGCTTACGATGCTTTACATCCTGAGGTATCAGCTCCCCAGACAACCACACCCTGGTTACCCCCCCCCCGTCTGTAACCCTTTAAATGGGGAGGCATCTCTTGCTGGCTGCTTTCCAAAGCTCTGCCGAGCAATCCCAGTGTACAAGCCCCTGCCCGGTGGGTGGCACGCCCCCTAGTGGCCAACCTTATAGAGGTGGGGCTCACAATCAGCCTTTCTAGAAGGCTGGGTAGCAGGGTTTCACTGGTATTCTCACACCTGTGACCTCCCGAGGGCTTATGAGCCCGAGAATGAGACTTTCTTATGGCCACTTCATTGCACTGTTAAAAACTTGGACACACACACACACACACACACACACACACACACACACACATATATATATGATTCATGCACACATATTCAGATTTTCTTCTGCTTAAGAGTACATGAAGTCTGGGCTGGGCGGTGGTGGCGCATGCCTTTAATCCCAGCACTTGGGAGGCAGAGCCAGGTGGATCTCTATGAGTTCGAGGCCATCCTGGTCTACAGAGCGAGATCCAGAACAGGCATCAAAACTACACAGAGAAACCCTGTCTTGAAAACCAAAAAAAAAAAGAGGTTAAAAACAAACAAAAAAAAAGAGTACATGAAGTCTGAAGGAAAAACACCTTTACCTCATCTTTCAGACTGTTACTATTAGCATTCTGGTATGTGTTTGCTTCTTTCATATATATATACATATATATATATATATATATATGATTTAAAAAACTTTATGCATGTGTGAAAACCAATGTGTACACACCATAAACCTTCTGAAAAGACTTGCTTGAAGCTGAATATTTTCCATCCCTTCGATTATTCTATACACACATAATTTCTGACGAATACTAATAATTCTCACATTTTTGAACCACATCCTAACCATTCCCCGCAGCTAAACATTTATTTGTCTCTCAGTTCTTTTCCTGTTGCTGCAGTGAGCACCCGGTACCGGAACTTTCAGAGCATCTGATTCTTCTCCGGGGCGACCATCTAGACATGGAATGACCAGACCAGACGGTTTGAACATCAAGGCTTTTACATACACATCCACACTGCTTTTCCCTAAGCTCGACGCTAAAAGCCTGATAAGAAACAGATTTCAGACTGGGGTACCGAACTTTGTTTCTGAGCTTAAAAAAAGAAGAATTGGGCTTGAAGCTTCTAATGTTAAGATAAGCACATTATCATCACTTGCTTTCAGTAAATATTTTATACAACTTGACATTAAAACTAAAATTAAATCATGTACCATATGGTAGTACTTTGATACTCAAGTGAAATTTTTCCACTGGACATTGGAAAAAATATGGAGACGAGTGACTCTCAAGCTAACAATGTACTGTACAGTTGTGGTGTGCTTAAAGAAACGGCCTGGGAAGTCTCAAGGCCCTTCCCAGCTGTCTTGTAACACATTTGCTGTCAAGGTGTCAGGGAGACAAGCACTTCAGATTCAGAAAACCGAGTTTGGGTTGAAAGTTCTAACGACTATGGCTCTGGCCTCACACCTCACTGTATTGTCTGCCAACTCTCCTCAGCCCCCTTTCTTCACACAAGAATTTCTCCTTGGAAAATCCACAGGCCTTCCTGCACCAAGGAGGTGGAATCAACTTACAGGTCATCAGACTGTTGCGTGCAATTCCATAGTTCTAGTGCTTCATGTGGAGCTGAGCACAGACTGAGCACTTAATATTGATAAATGAAGGAATTTGTGGCAGTTCCCTACAAAGTCAGCTCAGGGCATTTAGTCTCTTGCCCTTGTAATATCTTCTGTCAGAGACCTCATGGTGAAAGTCAATGTTGAAACGACTTGGAAAGATGCAATCACATCTTTCACACATCATGAAATTGTCCTAATCAGATGTTTCTTCACCAAAAAAAAAATTCTATTTGAAGTTCTCTCTTTAATTCTTTTTTAACCACCCAAGCTCTCACTCAGCACTTGATAAGTCAAAATTAATTGATTTTATGTGGCAACTAGTGTTCAGAAGGGAGCAAGCAGCATTTATGTTTTGGGGACTAGTTGATGGAAAATGGTGGAATGAATTGAACGCTGATAATTTTGAAGAAAATGAGACTGAAGTAAAACAGGCATGAGTAAAAGGATGTTGAAAAATACCACGTGGGTGCAGGGAACTGAACTGAGGGGTCCTCTGAAAGCAGGCAGCGACCTCACCTGCTAAAGCATCTCTCTAGCCCTTGCTGTGGTGGTGTTTTCGAGAACTGAGCCAAGGGCTTCACATATTAGGCAAGCACTTTACCACTGCATTACATTCCCAGCCCACACAGTTAATATTCTTAACAGCAAACCTGGATTAATAATAAAATAATAACAGGGGTATTTATAAGTCAGTTTAGTCCTTTGCCCCTTGTCTTGAAAATGACATCTTACAAATCATTTCTTTAAAGTAGCTATATGTCCCATGTAACTAACACAAAGGATGGAGGCCTTGAGACAGATGAAAATGTGAGAGGTCTCAAGGACAGGACACTTAAGTGAAAAAAGCCAACCCCAAGAGGTCGCTCACCATATGATTCCAATAATATTCCAATCGCAGACTGACAAAAATGGTAATGATGGAGAACAGTTAGCGATTGCCAGGGACAACCTGGGGGAGGGATGTGGATAAAAGCCCATTTCCCTGTGCTGACTGCCTCTGGATAGGGGCACGCAAATCCACTCACGGAATGCAACTGTCCAGAGCGATACACTCACACTCCTGCGAACAAATGCAATGTGAGGAGAAGAAAAGCTGAATAAAGCCAGTGTTCTAGTTTACATTCACACCCCATGGCAGCTGGGTGTGTGTGTGGCTCGTGCTGATAACCCCACTATTCAGAAGCTGAGGCGGGAGGACTCCACAAGTTTGAGGCCAGCCTGGGCTACAAAGTGAATTCCAAGGCAGCCTTAGTTACATAGAGACCCTGTCATAAAAAAAAAAAAGAAAAAGAAAATACCCCACATAAAACACTCGAATTTCTGGCTAACACTGTACTACAGTTATAAAAATGTCAGCACTGAGAGAAGCTGAATATGGCTACACAGAGACACACTATTTTTGAAAGTTCCCGTGACTCCATAATCCTTTTGAAATAAAAGTAGTCCTCTGATTTCCACCAAATGTAATTTCCTCATTTCCCCCATGTGTCTATTTCTTCTCTCTTTGAATTTACCAAGTGCTGAATGCTTACTGATTGAATTTTACTTGGCTGATCTATTTTAGGAGTAACAGCTACAAGCCTCTAACCTTCCAGATTTAAAGTGATACCATGATGATTTATAATAATAATTATAAAAATAAATATATGGGCCAGGGAGATGGCTCCGCAGATAAAAATACTGGCTATGCAAGCCCGATGACCTACGTTTGATCCCCAGAAACCACATCAGAAGCCAGGTGAAGTGGAATGCGTCTGTAATTCTAGCACTCTGACAGTAAGACGGGACGTGAGACAGGAGAACTGCCTGGAAATTCACCAGCCAGCTAGCCTGGCATATACAAGACAAGAGATGCCTTGCTTCAATGGAGCAGAAATCAAGAAAGGACCCCTGAGCGTAGTACTTTGACCTTCACACGCCCTGGCTCATGTGTACTTGTGTACATGTGCACATTCACACAGACACATAAAACAGATAAAAAAAATTAAATGACAACAATTTAAAGCAATGTACAGAAAAGAAGCTATCTGGTCAACCATCAGCTAAAGCCAGTTCCAACCTGGTTTAATTTAGACACACTTTCACCTGTCTGTCCTACAGCTACGCCCCTACTTCATTGTGAATTTTTGCCATGTGTATTTTTGTGCAGGTTTTCCCATGTGCTCGAGTCTGCAGAGACATATTTCAGGTGGCCATGTCAATTTCATAGCAAGGCATTTGTGCGTGACTTTTTCGATTCCCCGTTTACCACCTGCTGTGAGAAAGCTTACCTTGGGTAGTCCAATGGCCTCCATAGCTCTTAACCACTGCACGGTGTTATCTGTGTGTCGAAAATGAAGGCCAGATTTCTAATATGATAGGAGAAAGAGAAAAGGAATATGAGCTCACAGAACAAGAGAGTCATCTGCAATATATATTTCCATGACTAGAATGCTATTCCATCATGCTTCTCCAAGAACAGTCATTAATGCTCATATCAAACAAATCCAGACACAAGAGAAAGACTAGATGGGACATCAGTAACACCCTAGTTATCTGTGATAGGCTATGCTAGTCTCTACAGTTCACATTTCGAGGTAATTCTGAACTTGAATTTTGAACACCACATAATGACTACCATATACCTTAGGATGTTTTGTGAAACATGTATGCACAAGTTCATGCTCACATAGTGTCAAGATCTTAGTAATTATGGCAGAGAAGTCTAGCAATTTCATGTAAACTAGATGGGATTTTCATTTTAAGTTATAATTATTATCTTTGTCTTTTTCTTTTCCTTGAGACTACTATGTTGCTCTAGTGGGCCTGAAACTTGATATGTAGCCCAGGTTGACCTCGAACTTGTGGCACATCTCTGTCCTCTGCCTCCTTCCTGAGTGCAAGAATTATAGGCACGCACTACCATGCTTCAGCTCTAAATGCGCCCCCCACCCTTCTCATAGATGTCTATCTCTACAGGAACCCTGGAAGGTAGAAAGAAAAAAGCACAAACCATTCTATAATTCAGAGCTAATTTTAGTGTACATTACTCATTTTAATATTAATCCTGGCCTTGCACAAGAAGTAAATATTCAGCAGAAATGCCATTTGACCTTTTTCTACATAGTAAAAAGTTTTTCTGTGTGCCTCTCATCACAGCACACATGTTCCAATCAGACTGCCACTTCGTGAAGTTATATCAAGTAATGAGCCACAAAGAGCCTTAAACTGTCTTGCATTTTTCACCTAATGCATAATAGAATATTATCTATTTTGCATTAATTTGAAATGAGTATGCAAAAAAAATAACTACAGCAAGCTTCATCATACAATTAACACCCAATGGTAGATAATCACATTCAACAAGACTGGCTCGTCCTGCCTTCCACAAGCTTTCAAAACTGAACAGTTTACTCAATCAGAGGCATTCCCATTGCTGTTACAAATTATAAACATAAGCAATTTAATATTCAACGAGTGCTTAATAAGAGTCACAATTTGTGATTGCACAATGTGTTTCAGGTACTCTATGTAAATTATTTCTAATTTTCCAAATACCTCTCAGCATACTCACTAGTTCTACTTTTAAAGTATAAGGAAAGCCAGATCAAAAAGATAAAATGATTTGTCTAAAGTTCCATAGCTCTAAGAGGGAGTTGGGAGCCATGATGGGATCTCTGAAACCTCCTGAGTGCCCACACTCCCCTGCCCCAGGGGCAGTGAGAGGGAGGGGAGAGGGGATCTAATGATTGCTTGGTTGTTCTTCAGAAGGAAGAAAGCAGGTGTTATAGATAAATTAGATAAAAAAGAGGGAAATCAGAGTCTAGAGTTCACGGTCAGGCCACAGTGTTTCTTTATAACAGCGTGAATGTTTGCAGAATTCCAGCAGACCTTAGACAAGGGCAATCTGTGGCCACAGGAGAACAAGGCAGACACAACTCTTTGACTAAGCCTGAGTGGAAACGATGAGGGCCACCAGCACACAACTTCATTAAATGTTTTCCTATCGAACATGGTAAGTGCCTTCGTGGAATACGGCTGGCATGTGATGTATTCTGGTTTGTAAATGACAATCTAGCTCCCATTCAGTCTTCTATCTTCTTTGTAAAAATGACCACAACTCTAAACGGATGCCACTTCCTGACAACACCCAAAGAAAACTGATCTGCATCTTCCTAAGTCCACATTAAAATCTCCCTACAGAAGCCCTGATAGGTGTGCTAAGACCCTTCACCCACTCTCCTCTCTGTGGCGTTATGAATGTCCATTTCTTCTCTTGTTCCAATGAGTTAATTAAACGACTTTTGTTAGCTCGAAATTACATTCTGGAGTCGACAGTGGTTTGCCCTTCAACAATCTGAAATCACGCGACGAAAACCACTATTTCTCTTTAGTGGTCTTGTTAGGTAGGGAATCTCAGACAAACTGCAAATCCCCCTGTGCCTTCCTTTCTCAGCCTTAAGATGCTCTTCTGGGCTGGGGAGATCACAATGGGAACACAGAGAAAGTCCCTGGTTGCAGAGTCTAGCTGGAAATGCAGAGGGCGCCACTCCAAGCTAGGCTGGAAACTTTCCCTCCTCTGTAAGGTCAGGAAAAGGTCTCCACTCCTTACAGAGGGATGGACTGAAAAGGTGGGCACTTCCTCAGAAATCTAACGGATTTCAGATTCTTCATCTCAAACAACGGAGAAACACTGACTTCAGAACCCTGAGGTCCATGTCCACTATGCCTGTGAGGGGGCTGCAGCAGGAACTCTCTCAGTCTATGGACTTGCTTTGATAGCATGAAAATTGGTTTTCTAAATGGACTCAAGATAATCTCGTCCATTGTAGTTCTTTTTGGAGTCTTTTTAAAATCAGTCCTAAATATTAATATGAGATGAAATGACATGGCTATGATCATATTTATCCAAGTCTACCTAATGTGCTTATATTTCATGTGGAACAATATATTCTTTCTTCTAATTTCATATTACAGGTATGTGCTCATTCTCTATTACTGATCTGTTTCACCGCAAGCAAATGAAGTTCATCCTGTTTCAATTACATAGATGAGAAATTATGCAAATATTCTTTGGGTCTAACTTCCTGCACCACCAGATCTACATGATAGGTCAGGACTCCAATATTTATCCCACAATGCTAATTTTATAGATGAGGAAGCTGAGGGTACTAATGTGTGAGACACTCCAATCATTCATGCTTAACATAACAGACCTGGAGTCAGAAGGCTTTCTGAGGGTCAGCTTGTCTCTCACCACAGTCTTTAATCACCTGGTAAGAAAGTTTCAGTGAGATTATCTAGATTATCTATCTCCGCTGTATTAGTTGACCCACAGCCATGTCTGTAGGGGTCTGTCTTGATTCAGTTAAAGGATATGGGAAGACCCAGTGCTCTGTGGAAGGCACCCTTCCCTGGGCTTGTGTCCTAGAGAGTGGAGAAGGTGAGCTGTATAGCTGGCATGGATGTATTCATTTCTTTCTATTCTTGACTGTGAAGTCCTTGACACCTTGACTTCCCTGCTATGATGGACTGTAACCTGGAATTGTGAATGGAAACAAACCCTTTGTCCCCTAAGTTGCTTTTTGTTGGGGTAGACTATCACATCAACAGAAGTTATTAAGGTAGAACAGGCTCTTCTCGGCACCCCAATTCCAAGTCCAGACACTGTCCATTCTGCTGCTCACGGTGGCTAAGAATAAGTGTGGCCCTCAGTGAATGCACGCCAGCTGTTCAGCAGTGCACCTGTGGCTAAACTTTCCTGAGTCTTTTACCAAGGTCCCTCTCAACATGTTCTCCTCGCTCTCCACCCTGACCACGCTTGGATGATGTGCTAGTTAACACTGACTGTCAACTGGGCAAGATCTAGAATCCCCAAGGAGACAAAGCTCTGGGCATCTGTGAGTTTCTAGAGTGGGGTTAACTGAGATGGAAAGACCCACTCTAAATATCCCAGTGGGCTGAGAGGCTTGGACTGAATAAAAAGGAGAAAGCAAGTTGAGCTCCACAGAGTTCTCCCTTTCTCCCTCTTTCCTGCAGAGGAGTGTTCCTGCCATCTTACGCTTCTGCTGCCATGAGCCTCTCATCATGAGGGACCACACCCTCAACTGGGAGCCCAAGGACACCCTCCCTTCAGTTACTTTTTCAAAGGTATTTTGTGGCAGGGACAAGAAAAATAACTAAGACAAAGAGCTTTCTTCTCCTTCTTTCTAATCTCAGGGTAAACCTTCCAACGAAGAAGCTCAGCTCCTACTCATTGCCATCTATCAATACCGACTACCACGTATTCTGTACGGGCTGGTCACAAGTTACAACTGCATAGTGATAGTCTACCTAGCCACGAGCACCATAACATCAGAACTACTCTGCTATTATCATCTAGAACAGTGCTGGGCACAGGGCAGGTGCTGGGGAGTGTTGGATAGAAATGAACTCTACTCCATACAGATTGGATATCCCTTATCAGATGTCCTTGTGATCCGAAGTGTTTCAGATTTCAAGGTGGTACAAATGTTGGGATATTTGTATAGACATTATCAGTTGAGCACCTCTAGTCCAAAAATCCAAATCTAAATGCTCTGATAGTGCACCTTCACCTTCTCTTCCTGTATTATCATTTGCTTTCAAATCTTCATACAACCTAAGACTCTCCTATAAGTGAATCTCAGAAAACGAAGCGATGGGACTCAATTCAGCAGTGAGGGGCAAGAGTTTAGTTTGTGCACACACTCCTCAGGTAGCCCTGCAGTAGGTCCTCAGAGGCAGAAGGTCAGACTCTAAACACCTGGAGCAAGTTCCAAGGTGTAGTAGCTTGAATAAGAAATGCCCCCCCCCACACATACATAGGCTCAGGCATTTGAATATTTGGTCCCCTGTTGAATATTTGGTGGAGCTGTTGGGGAGGTTTAGATGGTATGGCCTTGCCGAAGGAAGTATGTGCCTGGGAATGGGCTTTAAGGGTAAAATGCCTTGCTGTTTCTGGTTTGTTTTCTCGGCTTCATTCCTGGCATTCAAGACATAGGCTCTCAAGCTTCCTGTTCCTGCTGCCATGCCTAATGCTTGTTGCCATGCCTCTATTCGGGCATTATGGATACTTATCCCTCTGGAATCATAAGCCAAAATAAACTCTCTTCTATAAGTAGTCTTGGTTATGGTGGGTTTTTTTTTTTATCCACAGCATTAGAATAACAACTAATATAAAAGTTGGTATCTGAGAATGAGCTGTTGCCATGAAGAACCTGAGCTTTTTTTTTTTTTTTTTTTTTTTTTTTTTTTTTTGGAGGAATATGGAAGGGCTTGGAACTAGACAAGAAAAGAGGACTAATGCTTCTAAAGTAAGGCTTAACAGATTGCCCTAGTAGGAACCTGGAAGACAGTGCTGGAAGTGAAGCAGACAGTAGAGGCCTGGCTCAAGAGATTTCAGAGTGAGGCAAGAATTTTAACAGCAAGTAGGCTAGAGGCCTCTGCTGGCTAGATTTCATGTCAACCTGACACCAGCTAGAGTAATGTTGTAAGAGGGAACCTCAGTTGAGAAAATGCTCCCATCAGATTAGTCCATGGGCAACCTTGTTGGGTATTTTCTTGATTGATGATTGTTGTGAAAGGGCCAATCTCACTGTTGATGGTGCTACCCCAGATAGGCTGTGTCCTGGGTGCTATAGTAAAGCAGACTGAGCAAGACACAAACAGCAAGCCAGTAAGCTGCACTCCTGTGTGACCTCTGTTTCAGTTCCTACCCTCCAGGTTCCTTGGGTTCCTGTCTTGACTGCCTTTGGTGGTGGACTACGACCTGAGATTTGTAGGCTGGAACAACCCTCTCCTTCCAAAGTTGCTTTTGAAAATGATGTTTTATCACAGTAATAGAAACTCTAACTAAGACAAGGTCATTCCTGTAATATTTTGCAAAGAATATAATTGTGTTCTGCCTGTGTCCTAAGAACTTGCCTTAGGCTAAGTTAAAAAGCAATAGACAAATTTCTTCCACAGAGGCAATTCAAAGGCAAAATAATATTGACTCTGTGGTGTGATTATTATTAATCAGTCTTATGAAGGACTACAATGAGAAGTAACAAGTGGGGCAGAAAGAAATATAAAATGTACAGTCTGAAGTGAAACAGAGCACCAGGAACTAAAACCAAGGCTTGTGCTGAAAGAGATCAGAGTATCACCAGTTAGGAGAGAGGCATGCCCTGTACTGAAATAAAGGGAGGGGTGCTCTCAAGGCAAGGCCACACCTCGCTAAACTTTCAACTTGTGAAACAGCCTAAGGTGCTTTTCTGTTTCTAGAAATCAACAGAATAAAAGCTCTGATGCTAATGTGGTTCAGTGGGGGTGGAGTCCACCCCAAGCTGGCAGCCACACTGGGCAGTGTCAGTCACACGGTGCTGCATCAGAGGCATAGAGGACGCAAGAGTGAAGGGGCTGTGGTTTCTCTCTCTGCAGTTTTAGAGAGCTACTGAGACTGGGCAGCACGTGGCAAGGGAGTAGCCAAATGAAAGCCCTGAGAGGCCATTGCATGAAGCTGTAAAAATGGAGCCCAGAGTTATAGTGGAGATCCCAAGATGTTGGAGATGGCAGAGTTGTGGGACACCTGCCAAGGAGAGCTACACAAAGGGAGTGGAATCAGCCTAAAAGAAAGATACAGGTTGTGGGTAGCAAAACCTGAGAAGAGGCTCTACCTAAGCTCTTTGACATTAAAGTTTGAGACATGGGACACAGAACTGTAGTATCTGGAGTTTGCCTTGCTGCGTTTTGGTCTTGCTTTGGTCCAGTATTTCTCCACTATGCCCCCATTCCTCCCTTTTGGAATGACAATGTATATTCTGTGCCACTATATGTTGGAAGGATATAATTTGCATTTTGATTTTATGGGGGGGCGCGGTTACAAAGATGAAATTGCCTTGAGTCTCAGAAGAGACTTTGAACCAGTGCCTAGTCCCTGGAAGACTATGGGGACTTTTGAAGTTAAAATAAATGCATTTTGCACTATGACACGGCCATGAGACTATGCATGGTAGGGAGTAGACTATAATGGTTTGAATGAGAAATGTCCCCTGTAGACTCAGGTATTTGAACATTTGGCCCTTCTTATGGTACTGTTTGGGAAGTTTAGGGGGTTGGAGAAAGTATGTCAGTTGGGGTGGGCTTTGAGAGTAAAGAGCCTTGCTATTTCTAGTTTGTTCTTTCTGCTTCATGCTTGACATTCAAGACGTATGCCCTCAGCTTCCTGCTCCTGCCACCA
This sequence comes from Peromyscus aztecus, assembly GCA_902168405.1. Lineage (NCBI taxonomy): Eukaryota > Metazoa > Chordata > Mammalia > Rodentia > Cricetidae > Peromyscus > Peromyscus aztecus. The sequence continues at coordinate 19,739 of CABHPQ010002094.1, forward strand.
TGTCCAATGCTTGTTGCCATGACTCTACTCTGCCACTAGGGACTCTTATCCCTCTGGACTCCGAAGCCAAAATAAACCGTTTCTTCTATTAAGTTGCCACGGTCATGGTGTTTTATCACAGAAACAGAAAAGTAACTCATACACAAGGGAGGCACACGGACACGAAGAAGGCTTCTTCTGCTGGCTTACTTGAAGCTGGCATATAGTCCTTCACCTATTTCCCAAGCCCCTGCCATGGGCCAACTTCTGCACTCCTCTGCACTACCAACTTCTGCAGACAGCACAAGGAGGACAAAACAATCTTCAACAAATTATTTTACACTTAATTTGTGTGTGTGTGTGTGTGTGTGTGTGTGTGTGTGTGTGTGTCTGCAGATGTACATGCCATGGCACTTGTGTGGAGGTCAGAGGATAATTTGCGGGAGCCAGTTTTCTCTTTCCGCCATATTTGTTCCAGGGATCAAACTTGGGTCATCAGTTGTATTTGGCAGCAAGGACCTTTACCTACTGAGCCACCCTGCCAGACCCTAAGAGAATCTTTACCACACACCGTGGAGTGCCCAAGGGAGACAGTAACAGGTGCCATACCACATATAGTGTGGCCACATATCCTAGTACAGAGGATGGAGTTGCCTATGAATAGAGTACTCATACCTGGAAGGCTCATATGTAGTACCCAGGATATCTCTCCAACCCTAAATCAATGAGGCACCAGTGTTCTATGCTTGCTGTTGAAAGGACCAAGCAGATGCCATACGGGCTGCTCAGTCTTCTCTCAGAGATCAGGCCTCAATTTCAGTTTCCTGAGACTTGAGCAAGCAGTTTCTGGGAGGGCCGTGAACAAAAGACATAGTCCTTGCAGTAGCTCCCTTTCTGCACGTACTCTGACTGCTCAAGGTTCAGCCAGTTGTTTACTGTCTGGGACCCCTCACCAACTTAGAGCTACGTGCATGAGTCAATGTGAATGCACAAGGCCAGTCAGCCTCCAGGGCAGCTCAAGGACAAAGCCTGGGCCACTGAGTCAGCCCCACAGTCAGTACATGCAAGGCCAGGCAGCCTCCATGACAGCTCAAGGACAAAACCTGCTCAAATATGAATTACTGTAACCCCCAACTAACCTTAGCCAATTAAAAGTTACTAACATGATTGCCACTTGCATAAACCAGTCCTGAGTCTGTTCCTATGTAGTCTGTAGACCCCAAGCCCTCCCTTGCTTTAAAACCCCTGCCCCATTGCTACTTGGGGTCTCTCCTGCTCTGCTGCTGCGTCAGACGGATGGAGAGTCCCGAGTTAACCCCTAACAATAAAAAGACTCTTTGTTTTTGCATCAGATTCGGTCTCTTGATGGTCTTTGGGGGACTCTGGGTACAATGTTGTCAGACAAAGAAGATGAAAACTGTTGTGCCTAACACCGTGTCCTTGAGGAATCAAGGACGTGACCTACCGTGGGGATTGTGTTTTACAGGGCACTGAGAGCCTTGCTTTCTGAACTCATGGTTCTCCAGGTGGCACACTGAAGTGTCACACCGGTGTTAGGGGGCCTCCCTCATGTTAAACATCCTTATTGTCATCTTACAATTTAGGGATCCTTGAAGAGACCATACAGTGGGCTCTTGCCCCAAAGCACTCAATAACAGGAAATAACATTTACTCATGAAGGTTTATCTTTTTGTTACCGTATCAAAGCCAAAAAGACTCTAATGTGAAATTTTATGATCACATAGAAAACTAAGAATTTCTATCGTGCAAAAGCTTCTCTCAAAAAAAAAAAAAAAGCTGCTCTCCAGAGATTCCACCGAGCGCATCTACCCCATATACCTGTATATATGCAAACACGCATACCTATATGTACGCATACCATACACATATACACACACAAAAAAAAAAAAGAAAAGAAAAGAAAAAGAAGATCAACTTTCCAAGGAGCTTTGAACCCTTGACTTGTAGAGAACAAGCTATGGCATCTTCTGTGACAGAGCACCACACGTTCTAAAGTGGCTCTTGCAGATATCTCTGTAACACAGGAAGGAACCTTTCAGCTCGGTGTCTGCAGTTTCCCCTCCCCCTCTTAGTGGAAAAGCTCAGACACAAAGAAGACGGGCTAGCAGAGTGAATTCCTGCTGTCTATCAGCTGGCTTCCACAGTTACACATTCCTGGCCAGTTTTACATCATCTACCTTCCCTTTCCCCAGTGATCTTCAAAGAAAATAGCATTTGATCTGTAAATCTTTCAATCTCTCTGAAAGAACAAGATTCTTTTTTAATATAAGATTGATATTTACTATGATTTTTGTCTCCCTAACCCTACTCCTTTCAAGTTTAAATAAGAGCATTTTCATCCATTGGGGTCATCTCCCACCCCCAAAGGTAACAGCAATATTTATTTTCTGATTCTTCCCAAATCAGTCATGAAAGAATTCTTAAAACCACTTATGTACAAAAAGGTTAACCTTTTTTTTGTGGTTGTTTTAAACACCAAATAGAAAAATGTTCCTATCTGACTTTTCAATATCATTTTGCCCTAAGTCTTCAGGACCACAAGTTCAAAGAATATTTCTTTGATGAAACTTTTTTTAAATTTATTTTTATTTTATGTGCATTGGCATTTTGCCTGCATGTATGTCTGTGTGAGGGTGTCAGATTTTGGAGTTATAGACAGTTGTTAGCTGCCATGTGGGTGCTGGGAATTGAACCTGAGTCCTCTGGAAGAGCAGTCGGTGTAGCTAGAGTTTTCCTGCCTGGCCCACGGTCAGGATAAATCTCTTTCACCTGCCAGTCCCACAGCCACTCAGACCCAACCAAGTAAACACAGAGACTTATATTGCTTACAAACTGTATGGCCGTGGCAGGCTTCTTGCTAACTGTCCTTATATCTTAAATTAATCCGTTTCTATAAATCTATACCTTGCCACATGGCTCGTGGCTTACCGGCATCTTTACATGCTGCTTGTCCTGGCAGTGGCTGGCAGTGACTCCCTCCGCCTTCCTGTTCTTTTAATTCTCTCTGTTAGTCCCGCCTATACTTCCTGCCTAGCCACTGGCTAATCAGTGTTTTATTAGCAACACATTTGCCATACAGAACATCCCACAGCAAGTCGGTGCTCTTAACCACTGAGCCATCTCTCCAGCCCTGATGAAACTTTTTTAACAACCACATTTTATTAGCATATGTTAAAGATATATACTAAGGCAGTGAGTGGTTCTCAACATATGGGTCAGGACCCCTTTGGAGGGTCAAACGACCTTTTCACAGGGTCACATCAGATATCCTGCATATCTGATACTTACATTATAATTCATAACAGTAGCAAAATTACAGTTATAAAGTAGCAATGAAATAATTTTATGGTTGAAGATCACCGCAACATGAGGAACTATATTAAAGGGTCGCAGCATTAGGAAGGTTGGGAACCACTGGACTAAGGGATTTCATTATGACACTTTTATAAAATTATATAATGTATTTTGATTATATTCACCCCTATTTCCTTCTCTCCCCGCCCCCCCAATTGCTCTCCTCCCTCTTGTCAACCAGCCCCCCGGTAGATTATTGTATATACTAGTAAACAAATTTAGTAAAATAGCAGCCTTAGATAATTTGCGCTGTAATTTGCACTGTTATGGATCCTTATATGTTGATACAAATGTAAACTATTTTTATATTCCTGTTTAAGATAATTTGTATATTGATACAAATACAGAACTATATTTGTTATAATGTACATATATTTCTACTCTTATTTGAAATATTTGTATATTGATGCAAATGTAAATTTATATCTGTCATACTTTATGTATGTTCTACTTCTGTTTAGGATATTTGGTATATTGATATATATTTAAGATTATTGTCATATTGCATATTGCACTATAGATTCCTACCTCTGTTATAAATATCTTGTGTATTGTCACAATTTTGAAGTCATCGTTCTTTACCATACATTTGCTTATAGACTGTTTACCTTGTTTACATGAAGCCTTAGTCCTTAGGTTATTTCAGTAGATAAGACTTATAGATTTATAGTCACCTCTATTGTCATCTCTATAGTTACATTAGTTAGGTTATCCAGATTTACAGATACATAGGTCAGATGGACAGGTAATCTTCAAACACTTCATAGACCTAGAGAATATGGCATTTAAATAACTTAGAATTCTGTTGACGTGAGACACAATTGCTCTTGGCAGCACCAATTTGATCCCGAGAGAATGTTGGGCTTCTAAGACATTTCCAATTGGAAGTTTGTCTTCTTGGCACAAAATGGCCTACTGGGCAAAGAACTGCCCTTGCCTCGACTGCTGACAGTACAAATACAATGCTGTCCTTTCTGGACAAGCGGGACACAAGGAAAGCGACCACTGTACTCTGCCAAGACAGGGTAAGATGGTCTTTCAGAATTCCTGCTTCTGAAAATGGTCTGTCAGATACTCTAGGCCTGTAGCCAGTTTGAATGCACCAACAATGCTGAGAAACATTAGGTGATTGTCCAGGCTGCCAGCTGTCTCGGTCTACTCTTGCAAGATTCCCAAAAGTTGCTTGCATCCATCTACCATTTCTCAGGTACCATTATATTCCTTCTCAGGTCTTTGATGGGATTGAAGACTAGCAGCTATAGTTACAACTTAGTGT
>CABHPQ010002094.1:24768-39901 GCA_902168405.1 Peromyscus aztecus
CTTTTAACTACGTGGAGTGGCCTTAATAATTTCACCAATACTGTGACCTTATGAGTCTGGAGTTACTACAGGAGCATGGGTGAGGGACTAGTTAAGGCACACGAGCCACTTCCCAGTGGTTACACTACTGGAGGAAAGCATCCTCTCCTCTCCCAGCCACCACTGACTATGAATCCCCAGGGAGGAGTTTATTTTGCCTGTTTTCCTCCTTCAGGAGAGTTGGAGGACCAGTACACTGTGACGGCAGTGAAAAGGAGGCAGGACAAAGTCTCAGTTTTATAGTCAGACACTAGTACAAATGACCTCCTTGAAGGAATAACAGCGGAAGCTTTGGGAACCCCCAAACAGAGGCCTCTCAGCCTTAGCTTGGAAACAGAACATATTCTTTCTGAAAACGCTTCAGCCTCAGGAATGACTGTTAAATGGGCTCCAAAGACCAAGGACACCCCTGCTCCCCCCCCCCCCCCCAAATCCTTACAGAAACAGTAGGAATGTAAGAGGGCAAGGAAAAGACATGCCAAATCTGCATTTAGCTCGAAGCCAAAAGCATTTAGCTCCCGGGTTGATTGGTTACCTTATAACGTGTCTGTTCCACGTCATAGATCTTCTTCTCTGATACCATTTTTGGGGCAAAGAACTTGGCTAACTTGGCAAGGTAGACTCCATTCCGGAGCCCTTCTTCCAGCTCAGTGGTTGGTGGCAATTCTTCAACTAAGCAGACTTCCATCCATCTGAAAAGACCAGAAAAACACTGAAGCGAATCCAGGCAGGTAACACTCTGTAGAAGTGACGCACAGTGCTTTGCTGTGTGCTGGAGACACTGTAGGCCTCAAATATCTTTCTGGAAGGGTGGGATTTCCGGGCAGAACAAGGATTCAGGACACGAGGTGAACAAGGGGGTTAGTTTAGAGGCACAGAGCTCACGAGTGTGCCAGGGCTTGTCAATTTCACCTTTGTCTGAACCTTTGCCAATTCCCGTCAGTGCCAGAGGGGCTGGGGAAGGCCAAACCATTTTGTCAGGGTGCAATTAGTCCTGCTGGCATTAAAGAAAACTGACTTCAGGCTTATGAGCTGCAGGAGCTGTGCCTTAGGGAGGAGACAGTCCAAAGTACCACACTCAGGGCAGCTGACTCGGTGCAGAGCAGCCCCCAGGAAAGTCAGGACCATGGGAAAGTCAGCAAGTGCCTCAGGTTGCTCAAATACTACACAGGAAAACATTAAACATACCCACATTTTGAAGGAAGCTATAGTACCCACTGGGCTCTAAAAACATTTTTTTAAAGATCAGATTAAATCTTAGGGCACTGTGCCAGTTCTTCACAAAGCAGAGCACCAAGGTCGTTGCTGGCCTAAGGACGCACGGCGGGCGAGAGGCCAGGCTAGCTCATATTTCACACTGTGTGCTGAAAATCCTAAGTATGAAGTCAATGCGCCTTCTGTCCCTTCCTGAGTCACACCTTCTAAGACTCACCGTTCTCAGCAGAAGAGCCCCTGCCCCCCCATCACCCAGCCATTGATCCACACACAAATCCAGCTGTTGGTGTGAGCCCTCGACCTCCACAGGCTGGTTCCTGGAGACTATGGACCCAGCAGCCTCAGATCCCCTTAACATGTGGGAGACAGGGAAGCACTATGCTGTGATCCTAACCCTGACCTGACCCAAACTGCAAATGCTGGAAATATCTGCTCTGCCTGTAGCTCTGAACAGCAGCTTTGAAAAACTCAACAAACTCCCAATAAAGTAAGGAGTCATTATTGGCTGGTTATTAGGCACATAGAAAATAGAATATATGAGAAAGGACAAATAAAAACCCTTGTTTGAAGAGCAAAATTTGCAATCCATTGCCTAGCTTAGGCTGATCCCTGTATCATTTCAAAATATGCATATATTCACACATAAATATGTAAGGTATATAAGCATACATGTATATCATTATACACACAATGATTGAGAATACAATGCATTACCAAGGAAAAACAAGAGAACTGTGTAAAAGAGGCTGTGACTACTACTACATGGTGGGACACCATAGGAAAGTGTAGGGATGGATAAAGGGCAGCATGGGGTTATCCCTGGAGTAACCAGGGTAAACTTGAAGATGGGATAAAGACCTGACTTGGCCTACATAAGCAGGCAGGGAGAAAGTGTACAGCTGGGCTTTGGACAAGCATAAAAAGAACCTGTCTGACTCATGGGGGAAGCTCAGAGAAGCCTCTGGGCCCTTAAGGCTCACAGGGAGGAAGGGAAATGAGACTAGGTATATATATCTAGCACACTGGTTTCTGGAAGACCTCGAGCAGGAGACGTGATGACATCTGTTGCCATAGGCACAGGGAGCTCCTGGCAGCTTCACAGAAGAGGCGTGACATGTTGACAGTGGTAATTATAACCAATTAATCTGTATAATAGATGCCTCAGAGACACTGCTGAGGGACTGGGTGAGATGGAGGGAACTGGGAAGGGAAGAACAGCAGGAAACAGTTCCAGGAAAGCATGACACGGCTCGGGAGGGCTTCGGAAAGGGGTCCAAAGGAAGTCGTATATTATCAGCCAGAGAGAGGAGCAGGGCAGGCTCTGCAGCCTCCAACATCTGGCGGGACTCTTCTCTCCTCTGCGAAAGGGCAGGTGACAGACTTCAATGATAAAGGCTTCTCTGTTCTGATATCTCAGGGGCCTGCGAAACCAGAAGAGCAGGGAAGAGGTAGAAGCAGACGGCAACGATGAGCTTTGCTTTCTACATATCATACAAGGTGAACGGGAGATGCTTGTTAGATGAACCTTGCTTCATAAACCTGAACCAAGATAATGGACTTAGAAAGAGAAAAGGCCTGAAAAGAAAGGAAGAAAGTGCTGAGTTAAAAAAAAAAAAATCAGGCTATAGTAAGAGCTACTGTACCAAGCATGGGAGTCAAGTTAGCTTTCCATCACTATAACAAAACAAACAAACAAACAAATAAAACAAAAACCTGGTGTAATTAGCTTATGAAGAGAAAAGGCCTGATCCTGCGGCGAATATCTGTAATCCCAGCTCTTTTGGAGGCTGAGACAGAAGGATAGGGAGTTCAAGGCCAGCTTGAGCCACATAGCAAGGAAAAACAAGGCTGGCTAGTTGACAGCTTTTAGTTCCCGCCCAGGGTCTACATCCCAGCCCACTGTAAAGGCCAGGGCTGGGATGTGACATACAGGGGGAGGGAAATGATGGGTACCCACACTAGGATTTCATGCTTCCTAAGGAATACTATCCAGTCTTCAAGATCTTGCCTCCACAATAGAAAGGGGTGGGCTATACAATAAGAAGAAAGAAAAGATTTAATCTGGTCCCATTTTGGAGATTTCAGTCCAAGGCTGGGTAGACCTGACCCATGGAGGGGGGGTAGACTTCTTGTAGGGGTACCAGATAGCCATGTCAGAGAGTGTATGATGAAACAAACTGCTTAACTCATGGAGAGGAAAAACAACAGAGAGATCAAGGGACTACTGTCCCACCATACCATCCCCAACACACAACAAGGCTTTTCCTAATACAGGTGTAGAGCACTTCCCAATGCGCCCACTCTGGGGACTGAGCCTTTCATGCATGGACCTCTGTGGGACATTCTGCATCAAACTACAGTGTCAAGTTTCTAACTTAGATAAACTAATTAGAGCATCAAGTTATTTCACAACAAAACAACAACTCTGTTTTCAACCAATTATGTTTTCAAATAATTATCCTGAAAAATAACTGTTTTTCATATAGCAATACATAAGTGCTTTGTAACAACTTGGTAATTGGGGTGCAGAGGGGGTACAGTATATTGACAGCTGGTAGGTGGAATACAAGGAGATATGTTGACAGTTTGGAGCAAAGGGGCAGTATGCTAAAATAAAACCAACACTAAGTATAATATTTTAGATTTGAGCTTGCTTAAAAAGGGAGATAATTGCACTTGTTTTGTCTGTTATTATATGCATGCAGTTGCCTTAAAATACTTATGATATAAAAAACTTAGGTTTGCTACAGCCTTTCAAAATCCAGACATGACAGGCTGGGGATGTTGCTCAGTTGGTAGAGTGCCTACCTGACTTGAACAAAGCTCTGTGCTTGATCTGCAGGACTGTACAAATGGGGTAGGGTGGTTAATGCTTGTAACCTCAGCATTTGGGAGGTGAAGGCAGGAAGATCAGAAGTTCAAAGTCATCCTTGGCTACATAGAGAATTCAATGTAAGCGTGGGATATATCAGAATCTGCTCCAAAACAATGAGGGAGGGAAGGAGGGAGGGGGGAGAGGGGGGGGAATGCTCATAGCATTAGAGGCAGGGGCTAGTTATCTTTTTCTTTACAGTCCTTTTCTATACTAAGCAACCTGCTCACACAACCAACATAAGCTTATTTAATGACAATTTCTCTCTGCCTTGCCTAGCATCACATCACCCTGAAGTAAAAAGTAAAAAGTAAAGTGCTGTTTGAATCCTGGATTTCACACCTCATAAGGAGTACCACCCAGTCTTCATGTCCGGTCTGGAAAGAAGAGCTGGAGTCACCACTGGCAGATGAGTCTTGGCATTTGTCTTGGATCCTGACAATGTTCTGAGAAATCTTAGCTTTTTTTTTTTGAAGCTCCTTAGACCCCAAGGACACATTGTTGGAATGTGAAGCAATTCGATAAAGTGGCCAAGGACTTCTGCTAGTGTGTCTCCTTCTTTGAACTTCCCCTAACTCACCAACAGAAGAATGAATCCTACAGTCCAGGCTCACAGCTTGTTAACGTTAGTTAACAAGACATTCTCGGCTTCTTCCACAGCAGAAGTCGTGAGTGTCATGGTTTGGAAACGCAGGGTGCTATGCTCCCAGGGCAAGCTCAGAAGGCTACATCACTGTTGGAGTGAACAGGTTCCTGCAGGTTCATCTACTTGCTCAGTCCCCATTTGTCACACTTGGTAACAGGCATGGTAGATGGCCCAGGCCACCTCTTGAGGGAGCAAATGGGACAAGACAGAGGCTGGCTATGTGAAGCTGAGAGACTATCTGAAAGGAGGGCCCAACAGGAACTGCCCCAAACCTACATAGTATCTCATAGCTTTTCTGACAGGATGCAGCTTAGAAACAGCCACTAGTCAGTATATGACCAATCTACATGAGTCCCTTCTTCTGGGACAAGTGGCAGACTTGCTGACAGAATCACTAGTCTGACTGGGTACCTGATAGCGATCTAAAAGTATTAAAATACTTCATGATGAAGTAGGGACTGGGATAGGCACATTTCTAAGGAGTGCATGCCATCTTGAGGTAAATATCCTTGAGATTTAACTCTTTAAAGCACATGGATGAGAACTTCATGCACAGACACCATATTGTTCAACCCAAAGGCTAGCTGACAGCTATTAGTTCCCGCCCAGGGTCTATATCCCAGCCCACTGTAAAGGGTAGGACTGGGATGTGACATACAGGGGGAGGGAAATGATGGGTACCCACTCTAGGCCTGGCTCATACAATCCTTCCATGGAAGTTTTATTTTTTAATACAATGTTTTAATTCCTTGAGAATTTTATACGTGTATACAATGTATTTTGATCACATTCACCCTTCACTTCTTCCCTTAACTTCCTGGATCCATCCCTTGCTTCCCTACCCTCTCTTAACTTCCTTTGCTGAGTAATTCCATTGTTGGACCTACCGCATTTTATCTGTCTATTCTTCAGTTTGTGGACAACAGTTCTCATCTTGCCGTGTTTGGGCCATTATGAGCTAATACTGCTACAAAATATTACTGAACATGTTTTCATCAGGATACATGGTCTCATTTTTCTTGTGTTACTACTCAAGTGGAATTGTTAGGTCATATGGTATGATGGCTAATCTCGATTGACAGCTTGATAGGGTTAAGAATCACCATAGAAACAAATCTCTGAGCGTGTTGATTATCTAGATCAGGTTAATTGAGGAAGGAAAACCCACCCAGCCCATTGCATGGGCTGCAGTCTCAGACTGATTCAAAAAGGAAGAAACGGTGAGATAGAACATTCCCTGCTTCCTGATTGTGACACAATGTGTCCAGCCACCTCCCACTTCTGCCACCATAGCTCCCTTGCCATGATACACCATAGCTCCTGGAAGTCTAAGCCCAACAAACCCTCCTTACAGCACTTTTCTCAGCAACGAGACAAGTAACTAATGCATACAGTGGCTCTATGTTTATCTTTGAGGTCCTTATGCCTGCTTTCTAAAGCAGTCAGTTATATATGGTGACAGGAGGGGCTATGATTCTCTTGGATGTGGATATAGTTATCTCAGCATCGTATGTTAAAAAGATTACCGTTGTTGAATTGTCTTGCTACCTTCTGGACAGATCAATTGTCTGTAAGAGCAGTGTCTGTTTCTAAATCCTCAGTTCATCGGCAATGCTCTATCATGTCTGTGGTTTATGTATGGATAGTACATAAAGCTGGTAAACAATCAATTTGCCAGGACTTCCTGTTGAGAAGTGGTATCAAGTTTGGCTCAGAAACCGACAGGGTTGAAACTAGAACTGGCCCACCTCCTTTCCGCTGCCTCTGACTTCCCTGTGCTTTCCTCATCTTTCTATTGATTGCGTTTACCAGCCCAAAGCAGTAATGTGTGAACATCTCATCTCAAAACACAGGTTGAAGCCAGGCATGGTGGTGCATGCCTTTAATCCCAGCACTCAGGAAGGGAGGCAGAGGCAGGAGGATCTCTACAGTGAGTTTTAGGGCAGCCAGGGCTACATAGTGAGACCCTGTCTTTTAAACAACAACAACAACAACAACAACAACAACAACAACAAAAACTAAAACCAAAACCAAAAACCACCACCACAAACCGTACAGGTTGAAGCTACTTCTTACGAACACTGACTGTAGGGCTACTGGGAATCACCCTGCTTCAAGCTAGGGGGGTCGCACAGCACTGCCTGTGTTTGCTGCCCCACAGGGGCGCCCTGAGTTACTTCCTAGCACAGAGGAGCAAGAAAGAGGGCAGTAAGAGGACCTGGCCGTCACTCCTTCAGAGGTTTTGGAGTTAGCCTTGTGGCTGGAAGCAGCTCCGGGTGCTCAGACATAGCCATTACACATTGTAGGTGAGTGCAGAGGAAGGTTTGAGAGGAGTGGAGAGGGGCAAGTCAGGAGATGAGGAAAGAGGAAAAGGTCTTCCAACTTTGGGTTAAGATCAAAAGACAGACAAACAAACAAACAAACAAACAAACAAACAAATAAATAAATACAAACAACCCGCCCCCCCCCCAACCTATCATTTTGTCTTACAAGAGACAAAAAAACCAAGAAATAGAACAAACAAAAAGCAGCCTACTAAAATCCGGGGGCAAACAGTCCTTCCTTCTGCGCTGTGCATTGCCTTGAGCAGTACATGGAAGTGGCTGAGACATCTGCTATGGTCTCTACTCAGGAAATCAGAGACCTATAAATCTTGGTCTCTCTCACGCAGTAGTGGACGAAATAAATGTCCCTAAGGTAGAACTGCTGGCCAAGAACAGAAAATGTTTGTTTGTTTGTTTGTTTTTTTTCCTGCAAAAACCCTGCCTGCTTCATGAGGTACCTTTTTTCCATGAACTTTCAAGTGTCTCAAGACTCTTTCTCTCCATATTGTTTAGAAGAGGCAGAAAAAGCAGCATGTGGAACATTTTTATTTAGAAAGAACATAAAAAGCTCTCTTCTTTGCTGTTCTATGTAAAATAATTGGTCACTCTTTACCTTTTGTGCCCACGGGAAGCAAAAACGTCAAAAAATACAAAATTAAAGTTCCATGGAAAACCTTTCTATCAGCAGCTGGTCAATGTAAAATTGTCTCCACAATTCTGTCAGCGTTATTAGCTCAGAGGAATGTGGGTGTAAGAAAACAGCCGAACTCAGGGGGCATCCATGGGTCACCTTCCTACTCTCTTAAAAACTTGCTTGGTTCATTAAAAGAAAGTGACATAAATCCAGTTATTTTCTTTGAAACATAGGTACACAAATGCCATGAAAAGAATCTACAGGGCTGCTGTGGTGGGACATGCCGGCAAACCCAGTACTCTCAAGGTTGAGGCAGGAGGATCTCAAGTTTGAGGCCAAGCTGGTCTACATAGTGAACTCATATTTAAATTAAAAAAAATAAATACATGACTCTAATATCTATGAGGAATAGACTAGACTTTAGGGAAATGATTTAGCAGAGTTTGACAAACATTTCCCAACATTGTTCCATGGAGCATTGGCTTAGTTAGATGTTAACAGAGACCATTGGTAGAAATACAGGTATCAAGGGGATTTAGTAAGGTCTCAGATGGACATGAAGAATGATGTTGGATACTGAATAAAAGATGGACTTCATTACCAAGTGGCAGAGACACATTCTGGTATTTTGTGTAAGGTGGCACTTCTGTGTTATGACCGTGAATGTTCAGTTGAGGAGAATGCTAGGTATTGAAAGCACAGGCTGGGTCCTCATTTACAGTAGGCACAAAAGGAGAAGAAATGGGAAAAAAAAAAGTGAAAGAAAGAATTGTTAATCCAAACTAAAGAGAACTTGAAGATTTGGAAAGACTGTTGCCTGTCCATATTGCAAAACATGTTAGGATGTTCTGGAAAGAACACTGGTGTTGTGGTTGGACATGGACAATCATTGCTTAGAAAAGATGACCAGCACTTCAACTGAGCAGAATATACCAATGGATAAACATGACTAGCTTGAACCAAAGGAGACAGACAGGACGAGAACGAAAGAAAAGTTGTCACCCTCCTGTGACGGGACAGTCAGAGCTTCTGAGTGTGAACAGATTTGAGGCTTGGACGTCACTCTCGCTACAATCTAAAAATGAAGGCTTGGAGGATGAGGCCGACGCTCCCTTGGTCTCAGCTGCCACCAAGGCCTTGAACAGGTGCTGCTGTGCCACCTGCAAGGTTTTGACTTCCTTGGGATCCATGACTTCTGCCTTCTTTCTCCTTTGTGAAAAGGGAACGCCCGTCCTCCACGTGTCTCATAACTCCACTTTGAAACAGATAACTTACTGGGTTTTATAAGTTCACAGCTAAAGAGAAACTTTTCTTTTCTTTTTCTTTTTTTGACTCAAGATGAATCATTTCTAAAGTTTCATGTTCCCTTGATTCAGATGATATTTAGGTAAGATTTGAGATTTAGAACTGATTTTTACAATGGTTTGAGACTTAAGTGAACTAGGTATGGTGGCTCACCCCTAAAATGCCACAGTTCATCAGGCTGGACCCAGAGGAATGCTGTGAGTTTAGGGCTAGCCTGGACTACATAAGTGAGTTCCCGTCTCAAAGTCAAACAAACTTGAAGGGTCAGATGTGAGTCAATGTATTTATTTCTAATGAGTGTTCTGCCAATATGTATGTATGTATGTGTATGTATGTATGTATGTATGTTCATCACTCATGTGCCTTTTGTCTGTGGAAGTCAGAAGAGGGCATGGGAGCCCCTGGAACTGAAGTTATGAACTGTTGTGAGCTGCCATGTGGGTGCTGGGAACTAACCAGGTCCTCTGTGAGAACAGTAAGTACTCTTCACCACTGACCCATGCTTCGGCCCCATGGGTTAATGCATTTTGCATGTGAAAAGAATGCAGTTCTTGAGAGTATCTAAGAGTATCTTTTCCAAATCATATGTCAAAGCCTTAAACTCTAGTATCCCAAAGTGTGATGATATTTGGAGACAGAGCCTTTGAAGAGATAAATTAAAAGGAGGCCTTGAAGGTGGGTCCTGATCCAGTCTGTCTGGTGTCTAATAAAAAGGGGAATTCAGGAAGATCATGTGGAGAGAAGGAGAGAGCCCTCAGAAGAACCAAACGCACAGGCAGCACAGTCTTGGATCTCTAGCCCTGTTTTAAGGACAAAACCCATGTATGTTTCGCTATACTCTCTACATACAGCTTTAAGGTAATTCTATGGATTTCTAGCATGGTTAGATTTTAATTGTGGCTAATGAGGATGAGTGGGGCTTTTCCATTTGTGGTATTCACTACACTAGAGCTCAACGAGTTTTAGATCTTAGAGTGTTTCACATTTTTGATTAAGGGCTTTGGATTATTTGTTGGCCTTTGTCACTTAGAGTGTGACTCTGTGAGGTCCTTCTTTGTCTTGAGCAGCACATAACACAAACTCCAGAGTAAGATCCATCAGGCTAGACCCATGCTCTGCCACTTAGGAGTTACGTGTCCCCTGGCTAGCCCCTGAGTCTCAGTTCCCTCACCTGTAACAGGAGGATAATAATAGGGTTGATGTGAGTTTATTGGCTCCAGTTCCCAGAGCACGGGAGTACCACCACCAGTAGCAGCAGCTAGTGCAGCTTCTCAAACCCTAGGGACTTCCTCTGCCTAGTTGCCGGCCCCTGCCATACAGACTCCAAGTAGCAATTAGGCTAGCAAATGACTACACCAAACTACTCCTTTACCACAGCCTGCCCATCCCCAGTGAATCCACTCCTCCCTCTGTATTCAATTGCCACACAAATCATAGGCTTCACCAGTACTTAGTAGGGCAATGTAAATATTTGCGTATGTTTGTGACAGCCAGGTTTTCTCCCGAATGAGCCACGCACAACAGGGTAATGCCACTTGCAAGCAACTGCCATCCACAGTTACTTAGCATATTGGCTAACACCTAGCCCGTAGTTGGCACTTGCAGGACACATTCTTATACCAGCTCAAGAAGAAGAGAGAAGCTTAGAGAGCCCAGTAACCAGTGGGGCTATGATTTAAATTCAGGCTGTCACCTCTGCAGGACACGTCTCCGCCACACTCCGCTCAGCTCTGACAAATCATTTAAGATTAATGTGGTGAGCGGGGCTTAAGCTCACTCCCTAGAAATAAACACTGATTAAACAGAAACTCACAGTGAAGCCCTGTCTAAATGATTCAGATCTAAACTCCACTCTCCTAAAGCTATGTGTTCTTGCACTTTCACACAGCATTAAATTGAACACACTATCTGTGATTAGCTGATGCTTCTAGAACAGTGCTTCTCAACCGGTAGGTCATAACCCCTTTGGGGGTTAAATGACCCTTTCACAGGGATTGCCTATCAGATACTCTGCATATCAGATATTTACATTATGATTCATAACAGTAGCAAAATTATAAAGTAGCAACAAAAATAATTTTATGATTGAGGGATCACTACAACATGAGGAACTGTATTAAAGGGTTGCAGAATTAGGGAGGTTGAGAACCACTGCTCTAGAAACCTCTGTGAAGTATAAATATGCACTGGGCTTTGGGTGCCTGAAAAAAACCTGGCTTCAGACATGGTTCTGCAATTTTGTCATGATCTTTTTGGGTCGCAACAGTCTCCCTGGCTACATCACCCCCTTTCAGAAATTTGGGTATAATGTAGTCATGTCACAGAGCTGTCATGAAAAAGAAGAGGATATCACATGTGGAATCATCCTGTAAAAAAGTACCCGGCATGCAACAGGTGCTTAAGAGACAATTGTTCCCCAGAAATACAAAGAAAATAGGAAGCTGAGCTTGGCGAAAAGTGTGATGCTCCAAAGGACCTACCACACTGTCCTCCATGCAGCAGCCTGACCATAGGTCCCTCAACAGGTACACGCTAAAGTCTTCTGGGTGGAAATTGCTGAGACATAGGATGCTCTCCACGAAAACACACTGCCCACAGAGTTTCAGAATCTAAGCTCCAAAGTATGAGTGTGTCCCGTGACTTTCCTCACACTTGCTCCAAGTGAGACTGAGGCGTCTGGTGCCTTCGCCGTGCACACCTCTTCCCATCCTGTGAGATGACCGGAACTGGGTGCGGAGGAAAAGAGAGGAAGAAAGGCAAAAGCATGGCAGCAGCTTCCTGGCACACGGACTGCATAAACACGGTGTAAAGAGCAACCCAGGATGCGATGCAGCCCACCCTTCCTCCTGGGTTTGTTTACACCAGGCACAGCAGCTACCCAAACACCATCTCTCTTCTTGCACCTTTGCACATTTCTTTGCCCTAAGCAAGGCAGGAAAAGGACAGCAACGTGCAGCATGCTTCTAAGATGGCCAGCAAATTTGTCCGAATTCCTCCCTACCCTTGAGTCCCTCTCGACAGTCACCTATCTGCTTCCCAATTAGACCTTCAACATGGGCTTGTTACTACATCATGGTCATTCTGGAATGTCAAAACAAAAAAGGCCACCACAAAAGCCAGGCCACATTCCATCATGGAAGAAAGTTACCAGGCAGGAGCTCTCCATCCAGTTCGTGTTCTCTCTCTCTCTCTCTCTCTCTCTCTCTCTCTCTCTCTCCCCCCTCTTCCTCCCCTTTAACTACAGGTGCTTATGTTCAAAGTTAACCCTCTCTTGGCGAGGGGGAATGAAACAAGAGTCTGAGGGACAGAGACAACTGCTCTGGGCAGGTTGGCTGAAATATTCGACTGTGAGCAATGATTTTAATGCCACAGTCATATCCCCTTCCTCCTCTAGCTCCACCCTAAGTCCCTTCCCCAGCCCTTATTGATTTTCCCCACCCCCACTACCAGCTGTACTAAGGAAGTGACACACGGGGACTCACTAGATGCCATCAATCATTGTCACCAAGAGGAGAATGAAAAGAATCCAACATATGTTCTTGCAAATGCCGCCCCCTCTCCTCTCCCACCTCCCTCCTCCTCTTCTCCAATATGCACACTCTCTACAATCAGTAAGCCACTTTTTAATTCCCCTTCCACGGAAGCGTACGAAGAAGAGACAGCACCCAACTACGATCCTTTTACTCTTCCCACATTTGTTCACGTGTGTAAGTTCATAGTTCGTTAAAGCCAGACTGAGTAGGGCTGCACACCCACACTCCTGCCAGCCCCATCACTGAAGATGGAGCCAGTGCTTCTCTGGCACCAGGTGGGATGGCTGAAGAGAAAGGACGCAGAATGCCCGTGGCAGATGGTACTCTCGGCAGCGTGTTCTGGAGACAGAGAATAGGAGTTCCCTGTTGCTCTGCTGACCACCGTGACACTTGATAGATCAATTCCTATGGCAACAGCTCTGAGCACAATGCACTAAAAATAAACCCGGGATGTTTTAAATGGAAGATAGAGGCTTGTGACTGTCTCTGGGAATGTTGCAAGAAGCAGAATGCGGCCACTGGCATCACAGGCCATAGGCAGAGTTTTCTTTCACTCTGTAATTCCCTACTGGGCATCTAATCTGGCTAAATAATAGGAGAAAATCTATAGCAATATGGAGCATCTTTGAGAACCAACTGTCTGAGGGTATTAATCACAAAGACATTTAAAAAACAAGCAACTTCCAAGTCCAAGGACAGGGACACGGTGAAACGCTACACACTTTTATAACTTGTGACAGTAAAAGGACGGCAAGGTGATAATGTAAAAGTGAAAACAGTATAACATTTGGAAGGTTTGTTATTTGAATCCACATATGAAAATGTTGTGCCATATTTTGTTTGTGTTCTGACAAATAAAGCTTGCTTGGAGTCAGAGGGTGAAGACAGCCACTAGTTAACCATAGAGGTCTGGAGGACTGTAGAGAGAGGAACAGGAAGTGGTAACGTGAGGCTGAGACAGGATCTCCACCCTTTTGGTCAGAGGAACGGAAGAGGTAGGAAGTCACTGGTGGCTGCTCCCCTGCTTCTCTGATCTTTCAGGTTTTTACCTCGATATCTGACTCCTGGTTTTTATTGATAAGATTATCATGAAATCATGAAAAGGCTCAATTGGTAGTTAAGTTGGTAAAATTCAGGAGTTTCCTGATGAATAGACTAGCCAAACCCTTGGCATAAGCAAAAAACGCATGTACGTAAGAAACATTGCAAGAAGACAAACCAACCTAGATGATACACTTTTCATATATCGGGGAATATTCTATTAAGGAAATCACTTTTAAGGGGCCTAGCATAAACCAGTGTCCACTGTGTACCCAGTGACAATGCCCTGAGGAGTGTGGTCAGCTCAGCCTCTGTCCCTGGCATCCTCCAGCAGGGCCAGGCATGGCTTTCAGGTTGTCCAGTAAAATGCTGAGCTATCAAAGCAGCAGACGTCTCCTCTCCATGACGTGCCTCCTGTTCTCAGTTACCTTACATGACACTGCTTCTGTTTGGTGCCAGGCTCTCAATTCCCTTCTGTTTAAAAGCAGAATACAAGGCTGAAGGAAGTTGTCATTACTGAGAACTATTCAATCATGTTGCCAACTGTGTACACAACTACATTACACAACAGCATAGTCACTGTATGGTTTTAAATACAGTAGTGTGTGGATAGAACCATATGTACACAGGTGATTCTATTTTTTTTAAAGATTTATTTATTATGTATACAGTGTTCTGTCTGCACATATCCCTGCAGGCCAGAATAGCGCACCAGATCTCATTACAGATGGTTGTGAGCCACCATGTGGTTGCTGGGAATTGAACTCAGAACTTTTGGAAGAGCAAGCAGTGCTCTTAACCTCTGAGCCATCTCTCCAGCCCCACAGGTGATTCTATTATGTGATATGAATGCTTTATACTCATACACAATCGTCTGCTGGTATCCATGAAGTTCCAGGACACCACCAAATTCCCAAATCCATAGATCATCCTCTGCTTTCTATGAAATATTTGCATATTTACAAATAAATATTTGCCTATATAGAAAGTATGCAAAAGGATGCATATTGTCCACCCTCTTCCATACTTCCAATTATCTCTAGAATACTTAAAATAACTAATATAAGTACAAATGGTGTGAAAATGTTTATATTTTATTGCTTAGGGAACGACAGGAAGAAAGGGTTGTATGTGGCTCTCAAGTTTCCTAATGCTGTGACCCTTTAATACAGTTCTTCATGTGGTGACCCTCAACCATACAATTATTTCATTGCTACTTCATAACTGTAATTATGAGAATGTTCTGAAACATAATGTAAATATCTGATATGCAGGATATCTGACGCACTACCCCTTTGAAAGGGTCATTCGACCTCCAAGGGGGTCATGATCCATAGGTTGAGAACCACTGGTTTAGAGGCTCTTTTCTCCAAACTATTTTTGAGCCACAGTTGCTTGGATTTGCAAGCCCAGAACCTGTAGAAAGGAAGAGCCAATTGTGTGTCATTATGTCATTCTGTATCTATCGACATAGTTATGATATCTACTCAGAAATTATCCCTCGTAGGCTACAAAAGAAACTGG
>CABHPQ010002095.1:0-17147 GCA_902168405.1 Peromyscus aztecus
TTGGTCAAAGAAAACATTAAAGCCAACAAAGTCATAACACAAAACATCCAGGAAATCTGGGATGCCATGAAAAGACCAAACCTAAGAATAATAGGGATAGAAGAAGGAGAAGATTCCCAGTTCAAAGGCACAGAAAATATATTCAACAAAATCATAGAAGAAAACTGTGCAACCTAAAGAAGGATATGCCTATGAAGGTACAAGAAGCTTATAGAGCCAAATAAACTGAACAAAAATGATAAATAAATAAATAAATAAGTCCTCTGTCGCATAATAATCAAAATACTAAACATAGAATAAAGAAAGAATATTAAAAGCTGCAAAGGAAAAAGGCCAAGTAACATATAAAGGCAGACCTATCAGAATTACACCCGACTTCCAATGGAGACTCTAAAAGCCAGAAGGTATTGGACAGGTGTCTTGCAGACTCTAAGAGACCACAGATGCCAGCCCAGACTATGATACCCAGCAAAACTTTCAATCACTATAGATGGAGAAAACAAGATACTTCATGACAAAGTCAAATTTAAACAATATCTACCACAAATCCAGCCCTGCAGAAGGTACTAGAAGGAAAACTCCAAATCAAGGAAGTTAGCTACACCCATGAAAACATAGACAATAGATAATCTCACACCAGGAAAAACAAAAAAGGGAAACACACACACACACACACACACACACACACACACACACAAAACCACCACCACCAACAACAACAAACTAACAGAAATTAACAATCACTGGTCATTAAAATCTCTCAATCTCAGTGAACTCAATTCACCAATAGAAAAAGACAGGCTAACAGAAATGGATACAAAAACAGGATCCATCCTTCTGCTGCATACAAGAAACACACCTCAACATCAAACATAGACATTACCTCAGAGTAAAAGGTTGGAAAAACATTTTCCAATCAAATGGACCTAAGAAGTAAGCTAGTATAGCTATCCTAATATCCAACAAAATAAACTTCAAACCAAAATATCAAAAGAGATGGAGAAAGACACTTCATACTCATCAAAGGAAAAATCCATCAAGATGACATATCAGTTCTGAACATCTATGCCCCAAATGCAAGGGCACCCACATTTGTAAAAGAAACATTACTAGAGTTTAAATCACACATCAAACCCCACACATGGGCAGGTTGTTCAGACAGAAACTAAACAGAGAAATAACAGAACTAACAGACTTTATGAGCCAAATGGACCTAACAGATATCTACAGAACATTTCACCCAAGCACAAAAGAATTTACCTTCTAGGCACCTCATGGAACCTTCTCCAAAACTGACCATATACTTGGTCAAAAAGCAAGTCTCAACAGTTACAAAAAATTTGGAGGGGCTGGAGAGATGGCTTAGTGGTTAAGAGCCCTGGCTGCTCTTCCAGAGGACCTGAGTTCAATTCCCAGCAACCACATGATCGCTCACAACCATCTAGAATGAGATCTGGCGCCCTCTTCTGGTCTGCAGCCACACATGCAGACAGAACACTATATATATGATAAATAAATCTTTAAAGAAAAATTTGGAATAACCCCCTGTATCTTATTAGAACATGATGGATTAAAGTTAGAGTTCAACAACAACACAAACTACAGAAAACCTACAAACTCATGGAAACTGAATAACTCTCACCTGAATTACCACTGGGTCAAGGAAGAAATAAAGAAAAAAAACTAAAAGACTAGAATTCAATGCAAATGAATACACCACATACCCAAACTTATGGGACACAGTGAAAGCAGTGCTAAGAGGAAAGTTCATAGCAGTAAGTGCCTGAATAAAGAATCTGGAGAAATCTCACATTAATGACTTAACAGCACACCTGAAAGCTCTAGAGCAAAAAGAAGCAGACACACCCAAGAGAGAGATAGCAGGAAATAATCAAACTGGGGGCTGAAATCAATAAAATAGAAACAAAGAGAACAATACAAAGTATCAGTGAAGCAAAGATATAGTTCTTTGAGAAAATCAACAAGATAGACAAACCCTTATCCAAAAGGCAAAGAGAGAATATCCAAATAAACAAAATCAGAAATGAAAAGGGGAACATGACAACAGACACTGAGGAAATCTAGAGAATCATTAGGCCACACTTCAAAAACCTGTACTTCACAAAATTGGAAAAATCTAAAAGAAGTGGGCAATTTTCTTGATAGATACCACATAACAAAATTAAATCAGCTAAACAATTTAAATAGACATAACCACTAAGGAAAGAGAAGCAGTCATTAAATCTCCCAGCCAAAGGAAAAAAAACAAAGAAACAAAACAAAACAAAAAACAAACAAACAAACAAGAAAACCCAGGGCCAGATGGTTTCAGGGCAGAATTTCAAAGAAGAACTAATACCAATACTCCTCAAATTGTTCCACACAATAGCAACAGAAGGAACATTGCCAAATTCTTTTTATGAGGCCACAGTCTCCCTGACAACCAAACCACACAAAGACTCAACAAAGAAAGAGAATTATAGACTAATTTCCCACATGAATATTGATGCAAAAATACTCAATAAAATACTGGCAAACTGAATCCAAGAACACATTAAAAGATCATCCATCATGATCAAGTAGGCTTCATCCCAGAGATGCAGGGATGGTTCAACACATGAAAATCTGCCAATGTAATCCACCATATAAACAAAATGAAAGAAAAAAAAAACACAAGATCATCTCATTAGATGCTGAAAAAGCCTTGACAAAACCCAATATCCCTTCATGGTAAGTCTTG
Source organism: Peromyscus aztecus (assembly GCA_902168405.1). Classification (NCBI taxonomy): domain Eukaryota; kingdom Metazoa; phylum Chordata; class Mammalia; order Rodentia; family Cricetidae; genus Peromyscus; species Peromyscus aztecus. The sequence goes on from CABHPQ010002095.1 coordinate 2,741, forward strand.
GAAAGATCAGGGATACAAGGAACATTATGGTGATATTTTATTTGTGCTGAAATGTGATTTTATTTATATGTTAATAAATAAAGTTGCCTGGGGGGTCAGAGCTAATAGCAAGCCATAGCAGAAGTCTGGCAGTGGTAGCACACACCCTTAATCCGATCACAAGGCAGGCAGAGTCTGTGTGTTTAAGGATATAGCCAGCTTGGAGACACATGCCTTTAATCTCAATACCAACCATAGAGACCTGGAGGTCTATATAGGCAGGCAGTGACAAGGAGGTCATGTGGTTGGGTTTACAACCAATGAGCAGGCAGAACAGAAAGTCAATAAAAAGACAGACACACAAGAAGTAGGTCTCCTTCTCAGGGGAAGGACAGCAGCGGCAGCAGGTGGTAAGAAGGCGGTCTTGGTCTCAGCTCTTAGCTACTGCTCTCTGACCTCTGGGGCTTTTAACTCTGCATTTGGCTCTGTGTTTCTTATTTATTTATTTTTTTTAAAGATTTATTTATTTATTATGTATACAGCATGTATGACTGCAGACCAGAAGGGCACCAGATCTCATCACAGATGGTTGTGAGCCACCATGTGGTTGCTGGGAATTGAACTCAGGACCTCTGGAAGAGCAATCAGTGCTCTTATCCTCTGAGCCATCTCTCCAGCCCTGTGTTTCTTATTTAATAAAACTGTTCAGAATTACATCTACAGAACATACCTAAACATAATAAAAAGCAATAAAACAGCAAGCTGACAACCAATGTCAAATTAAATGGAGAGAAATTCAAAGCAATTCTACTAAAATCAGGAATAAGACAAGGCTCTCCACTCTCTCCATACATAGTCATTGTAGTATTTGAAGTTCTAGCTAGAGCAGTAAGACAACAAAAGGAGATCAAGGGAATTACAAATTGGAAAGAAAGAAGTCAAAGTATCACTATTTGCAGATGATATTATAGTATACATAAGTGACCCCAAAAATTCTATCAGGGAACACATATAGCTGATAAACACCATCAGTGATGTGGCTGGGTATAAGATTAACTAAAAAAAAAAAATCGGTAGCTCTCTTATACACAAATGATTAACAGGCTGAGAAATAAGTCAGGGAAACAACACCCTTCACAATAGTTACAAATAATATAAAATATCTTGGAGTATCTCTAATCAAACAAAAGACCTGTATGACAAGAAAGAAATTGAAGAAAATATCAGAAAATGGAAAGATTTCCCATGCTCATTAACATAGTAAAAATGGCAGTCTTATCAAAAGCAATCTATAGATTCAATGCAATCCCCATCAAAATTACAACACAACTCTTTACAGACCTTGAAAAAGCAATACTCAACTTCATATGGGAAAACAAAAAGCCCAGGATAGCTAAAACAATTCTGTACAATAAAAGAACTTTGGGAGGTATCATCATCCCTGATTTCAAGCTTTACTACAAACTATAGTAATAAAAACAGCATAGTATTGGCATAAAAACAGACAAGTTGATCAATGGAATCGAATCAAAGACCCAGATGTAGATCCACACACCCACGGACACCTGATTTTTGACAAAGAAGCCAAAACTATATGATAGAAAAAAGAAAGCAAATTCAACAAATGGTGCTGGAATAACTGGATGTTAGCCTGTAGAAGAATGCAAATAGATCCACATCCATTGCCCTGCACAAAGCTGAAGTCCAAATGTATCAAAGACTTCAACATAAATCTAGTTACACTGAACCTGATAGGCGAGAAAGTGGGAAATAGCCTTGACTGCATTAGCACAGGAGACAACTTCCAGAATAGAACACTAGTAGCATAGACACTAAGATCTACAATTAATAAATGGGACCTCATGAACTGAAAAGCTTCTGTAAGGCAAAGGACACCATCAATAGGACAAAACAGCAGCCTACAGAATGGGAAAAGATCTTCACCAATCCCTTATCTGACAGAGGGCTAATTTCAAAATATATGAAGAACTAAAGAAACTAGACATAAAAAAAAAAAAAACAAATAATCCAATTAAAAAACGAGGTACAGATCTAAACAGAGAATTCTCAACAGAAGAATGGCCAAGAAACACTTAAAGAAATATTCTTAGCCATCAGGGAAATGCAAATCAAAATGATTCTGAGATTCCATCTTATACCTGTCAGAATGGCTAAGATCAAAAACACAAATGACAGCTCATGCTGGGGAGTATGTAGAGCAAGGGGAACACTCCTCCATTACTGGTGGGAATGGAAACTTGTACAGCCACTTTGGAAATCAATTTGGTGGTTTCTCAGAAAATTGGGAATCAATCTACCTCAAGACCCAGCTATACCACTCTTGGGCATATACCCAAAGAATGTTCAATCATACCACAAGCACACTTGCTCAACTATATTCATTTCTGTTGCTAGAGTTTTCCTGCCTGGCTCATGGTCAGGATAAATCTCTCTCACCTGCCAGTCCCACAGCCGCTCAGACCCAACCAAGTAAACACAGAGACTTATATTGCTTACAAACTGTATGGGCGTGGCAGGCTTCTTGCTAACTGTCCTTATAGCTTAAATTAATCCATTTCCATAAATCTATACCTTGCCACATGGCTCGTGGCTTACTGGCATCTTCACATGCTGCTTGTCCTGGCGGTGGCTGGCAGTGACTCCCTCCGCCTTCGTGTTCTTTTTATTCTCTCTGTTAGTCCCGCCGATACTTCCTGCCTAGCCACTGGCCAATCAGTGTTTTATTAGCAACACATTTGCCATACAGAACATCCCACAGCACATATCAGTTTATTCATAATAGCCAGAACCTGAAGACAACCTAGATGTCCCTCAATTGAAGAATGGGTAAAGAAAATGTGGTACATTCACACAATGGAGCATTCCTCAGCTGTTAAAATACAATGACATAGTGAAATTTGAAGGCAAATGGATGGAACTAGAAAAAATCATCCTGAGTGAGGTAACGCAGACCCAGAAAGACAAACATGGTATGTACTCACTTATAAGTGGATATTAGTTGTAAAGTGAAGGGTGGACATGCTATAAACACAGACCCATTGGTGAACTGGAGGTGGATGGGGATGGGAACATGAGGGATCAGGTTGAGGGAGAGTACTGAAAGAGACAACTGGAAAAGGGAGGCAGCATTTCTGGGGTAAGGTGGAAACTTAGTGCAATGGAAACTCCCAGGAATCTACAAGGATGATCCCAGCTAAGACTCCTAACAACAGTGGATACAAAGTCTGAACTGGCTGTCTCCTGTAACCAGGCAAGACTTCCAGTAGAAGTACTGAGACACCAACCAGTCACCCAACCTTTGGCCTACAGTTTGTCCTGCCTATGGGATGTGCTGGGGTAAGGACAGTACAGAGATTGTGGGAGTGGCCAACCAATGACTGGTCCAGCCTGAGACCCAGGCCATGAGAGTAAACCCAGTCCTGACACTGCCTGCAGTGCTAGGACCCAGAGACTGGATGGCCAGAGACCTAAGACAGAACCAAAGACAACTGGAGAAAAAAGTACCAACATAATGATGCCTAACAATATTCTGCTGTACTTATAGACTGGTGAGTACCCCAATTGTCATCAGAGAGCCTTTATCCAGTAACTGATGAAAACACATGCAGACACCCACAGCCAAACATTAGGCTGAGCTGGGGGAAGTCTGCTGAAGAGAGGGAGGAATGACTGTACAAGCCAGAGGGGTCAAGGACATCACAAGAAAACCCACAGAAACAAATAACCTGGGCTCATAGGAGCTCACAGAGTCTGAACCAACAATAACCAGGGAGCCTGCATGGGACTGACCTAAGCCCTCTACATATATGTAACCGTTGTGTGGCTTGGTCTACTTGTGGAACTCCTAACAGTGGGAGCAGGGGCTGTCCTTATGCTTTGGCTGGCTTTTGGGAACCCATTTCTCATACTGGATTGCCTTGCCCAGCCTTAACACAAGGGGAGGTGCTCAGTCCTACCACAACTTGATGTGCCATGCATTGTTGATACCCATGTGAGGCTTGCCCCTTTCTGAACGGAAACAGAAGAGGAGTGGATTAGGAGGGGTGGGGCAGAGGGGAAGTACAGGAGGAAAATGTTGGAGGGAGCTTCAGGCTCAGTGAGAGAGCCAGTCTCAAAAGAGTTGATGTAAAACAATTGAGGAAGACACCAGACATCAACCTTTGTCATCCACATACTCACACGTGCATGCCTACACACTGCACACACATGAACATATACACACACATACACATAAAGATGCACAAGTGACCAGACAGCACATGAAGACAAATGTTCTCCATGAATTAGGGCAATAAAAGTCCAAACCAAAAACCCATCAGGATGGTTACTACCAAAAACAACGCCAAAATGTGTGTTGTGAAAGATGAAGAGACAGAAGCTATGAAAAATGTACAGTGTATCAGGTCCTCAAAAAACTTAAAACTAGAGCTGGATATGGTGACACACACCTTTAATCCCAGGACTCAAGAGGTAGAGGCAGGCAGATCTCTGAGCTTGAGGCCAGCCTGGGCTACAGTATGAGTTCCAGGACAGCCAAGGCTACACAGGGAAACCCTGTCTTGAAAACAAATTTTAATTCTAATTAGAATTCTACTACGGTGTATAAATCCAAAAATAATTGAAAACATGGTCTTCTAATGTTTGAGACAGGTTATTGCTGTGCAGCCCAGGCTGGCCTCAACCTCCTGAGCACTATGATTATAGATGTGCACCTGAGATCAGAGTTTTGAAGATATATTTGTACTTCTGTATTTATAGTGGCATCATTCACAAAAGTGTGAAGATAGAAACACCCTAAGGGGATCAATGGGTGAGTGAATAGGCAAAACTGGGTACTGTCACAGTTAACACTGTCAACTTGACAAGATCTAGAACCATCTGGGAGACAAGTCTCTGAGCATGTCTGTGAGGGGTCATCTAAATTAGGTTAATTAAGATGGGAAGACTCTCTCTGAATGTGGGTGGCACCATTCCATTGGTTGGAGTGCCAGACTTTGTAAAAAAGAGAAAACCAGCTGAGCACCTCCATCCTTGACTGTGGGTACACGACCAGCTCAACTCTTGTCATTATAACCTCCTTGTCACAGTGGACTGTCAGGGTGTTTTATCACTCCAATGGAGCCAAACTACACAGTGAGATCCTGGCATTCAGCTGACAAGAAGGCAGTAGGAGGAGGCACTTGACCCAAGTTCAATCTTTAGAGCCCACAGAAAAGTGAAAAGATTTTAAAGCTAATTCCACAAAGTTGTCTTCTGACTGCCATAGCCATGGCACATGTATATACACACATACATGCAATAATTATATTAAGCAGTTGGAAGCAAATTCCTTCAGTTGCTACTTCCTCTGGCTCTGTTTCTATAAGCTTAGTTGTGGCTGGTGAGGCTGGGGAGTTAACTCAGTTAAGTTCGTGTCACACGAATTGTAACTTTCAAATTCCCTTGAACAAACCTGAGGGGAGCTGGGCAGAACCAGACAGATTAGTCACTTGCATTAGTTACTTCTCTATTGCTGTGATTAAGAAAAACAAACAAAAACAAAAAATCCAAATAACAGCAACAACAGAAACATGACCAAGGCAACTTGTGGTGACATATTGTGTACCCTAATAAAATTTGCCTGAAGATCAAAGGACAGAACAAGCCTGCGGTGGTATTGCATCCCCCAAAATATTGTGTACTTTAATAAACTTATCTGGGATCAGAGACAGAACAGTCACAATATTAAACATGAGGATAGGCAGTGGTAGCATACGCCTTTAATCTTGGCATTCCAGAGGCAGAAATTCATGTGTTCAAGGATACACCCAAGCATGGTGACCCACGCCTTTAATCCCAGAAAGCAAGTCTTCAATCCCAGGGAGTGGCGGTAGAAAGCAGAAAGGTATATAAGGCGTGAGGACCAGAAACTAGAGGCATTTGCCCTGGAGAGGCATTTGGCCTGGAGAAGCATTTGGGCTGGTTAAGCTTTCAGGCTTCTAGCAGCAGTTCAGCTGAGAGTCATTCGGATATGAGGACTCAGAGGCTTCCAGTCTGAGGAAACAAGACCAGCTGAGGATCTGGCGAGGTGAGATAGCTGTGGCTTGTTCTGTCTCTCTGATCTTCCAGCTTCACCCCAATAACTGGCCTCAGGTTTGATTTTGTTAATAAGACTCTTTAAGATTCATGCTACACAAGCCACTAGATTAAACATAGAGGCCAGGCAGTGGTGGTACACACCTTTAATCCTAGCACTCGGGAGGCAGAGATCTGTCTAGATCTCTGTGAGTTCAAAGCCACCCTAGACTACATGAGATTGACTCAGTCTAGGAGAGAAACAGAGCCAGGCAGTGGTGGCACACACCTTTAATCTCAGTTCTTGGGAATCACACACCTTTAATTCCAGCACTTGATATCTCATGCCTCTGCTACCAGTATTTGGGAAGAACACACATCTTTAATCCCAGTACTAAGAAGGAAGTCATATGTCTGAGAAAAGTATATAAGGGGTGAGAAGACAGGAACTAAAAGCTTTTTGGTCAAAGCCCTTTCGGCAGAAGCTCTTTGTGGCTGAAGCCTTTTTCAGCTAGAGCCCTTTTTGGTTGAAGGCTTTCCGCTGGAGAGCTTTTGGCTGAGGACTCAGAGACATTCAGAGGATTCATGGAGTTGGTGAGGTGAGAAGTAGCTGTAGTGTTCCTTTGTCTCTCTGATCTTTCAGCATTTACTCCAATACCTGGCTCTCGGTTTCTTTTAAGCATAAGACCATTTAGGATTCGAGTATAGCAACTAATAGAAGAAAACGCTTACTTGGGCCTACCGTTCCAGAGAGGTCATCACGGCAGCAGTTGCGGTGGCAGGGACAGCTGAGACCCCCAAATCACACACAGGACGCTCAGAGAGCAAACCTGAAATGGCCGGAGGCCTTGAAACCTCAAAGTCCACCCTAGTGACCCGCTTCCTCCAGCAAGGCCACCCCACTGGGGACCATACATTCAAATGTCCAAGAATATCAGGGTGTACTGAGGATTTTGGGGGTTTTTTTTGCCAAGTTTTTCCAACGTTTGTGAAATTTACTTGTTCCTTCAAGATGGAGTAGTGCGTATGTGGGGAGAAATAAATGTGTGTGTACATGTGTGTGCAGAGGCCAGAGGCTGAGGATGGGTGTCATTCTCCACCTTATATTTTGAGACAGTGTCTCTCACTGAACCTGGCACTTACCATTTCAGCTGGACTGGCTGGCCAGAGAGTCTCAGGATATGCATATCTCTGCCCAGAGCTAAGTCAGACATAGACATGCACCATGCCTGGCTTTTTATATGGGTGTAAGAGATCAAACTTAGGGCCTCATGTCTATAGTGAGCACTCTGCCCCAGGAGTATTCTTCAACACTGAATACCTGACTCTATTTTCTACCATACTGCAATACCACACTGTGAAGCATACACAGAAATGGCCTTTTTATTTCACTTTGATGAGTTTGAAAACAACATACCAACACAGTTTAAATCAAAACAGACTGATTTTTATGAAAATAAAGAGATGTTTCAACAACAAAAAGTTCTCCCTGGCACTTGCTTTGGCTGGGACCTTTGAAATTAAGGCCAAGGTGCTGATAAGCAGTCATCCTTGAAACATCCCCTCAGCACACAGTGTAGGGTCCCAAGGCTGACTTTGAGCAAATTCACTTAGTCGGGTGTTGCTAGAGTTTTCCTGCCTGGCCCACAGTCAGGACAAATCTCTCTCACCTGCCAGTCCCACAGCCGCTCAGACCCAACCAAGTAAACACAGAGACTTATATTGCTTACAAACTGTATGGCCGTGGCAGGCTTCTTGCTAACTGTTCTTATAGCTTAAATTAATCCATTTCCATAAATCTATACCTTGCCACGTGGCTCGTGGCTTACCAGCATCTTTACATGCTGCTTGTCCTGGCGGTGGCTGGCAGTGACTCCCTCCGCCTTCCTGTTCTTTTAATTCTCTCTGTTAGTCCCGCCTATACTTCCTGCCTAGCCACAGGCCAATCAGTGTTTTATTAGCAACACATTTGCCATACAGAACATCCCACAGCAGTTGGGGAGGGTTTTGTGCTGTGAGTCTTGGGTCCCTTGTGGCTCATGTGCAGTGATGTGTGAGGTAGCTTTCTTTGTATTTCACAGACACTCCTGTTCCTGCTCTGGCCAAGCAGGTGACTGTCCCAGATGTGGGATCTGTCCTCTCCAGTGTAGGCCTGTAACTCCATCTTCCAGTCTAGCTCTTCATATCCAGAGGGATGCTTTCTTCATCCACGGGTTGTTTAGGTTTTAACTGGCTGTTCAGTGTTAAAAAGGAGTATCTTAAACCACCTACCATGCTGAAAAGAAAGGGGGAAAAAATGAACATCCCACAGGCACTGTTAATGTTTTATAATTGCAGTCAGCTTAATTTGGATACAACTATTAAGATCTCTGGAGATTTTTCCTCATAGGGTTGTGGATTGAGAATTTCTTCTCTACAAATGTTTGGGACAGGAAAAGAAAATGAGCGCTCAGTTTTTATTGAATAAAGTATATGCAATGATTCTACAAATGATACCCAGGCCTAGAACACAAAAATGTGTTCAAAAGCATCACAGTCCCAACAGCATCCTCAGGACACAGCATTTCAAAAGGCTGCAAGGTAATGAGAGCCTCATGGCAGGAGAAAGATGTGTGAATTGAATTTAGACCTCAGCCCTGAGAGATTCTTTATGACACATGTCCCCAGAAAGCATGTGAAAATGATGTCTACAAACACAAAGGGCCTGAAACAGGGGATGTGGCTTGGTGGTAGAGCACTTACTTGCCTGGCATGCACATGGCCCTGGTTCCATCCCCAGCATGACAAACAGAACATTTCTCTTTGCCTTTTCACTTATTATATATCTAGTAATCATGTTACATCCCTTACTTTACTGTAATTGTACACTTACCAAATATTTAACCCTATAAAGTTTAAGAGAGAGAAAATGTAGTCGCCACCAACCAACATCCCAATATAGGCAACCGATACATTCTGCAAAGAGAGGGGGCGCATTACTGAAAGGAACTTGAGGGAAAATGCAGACATGTGAAACCTGAAGCCAGACATAGGGTTACTTTGCATACAGGCTTGCATGGAATACCTAATGACATGTGGCTTTATAAATAAATGACATCAACTAAAATGGCGGAATAGAAAACTGTGCTGTTTACTCCTTCTGCATTCCAGGCAAAAGGTGGGAGAGCTGACTTGTAATTTGCTTGCCAGCTCCCATCTTTATACCATCACTGCACAGGACGTTTTGTCCCTATCACCCCCAGCCTGAACAGAGCAGCCAGCTAAGTTCTAAGCAGAACTCTATACAAGCTACTTGAGGAAGCCACTGGGTGGAGTAGGTAAGATTTGCTCACTCACTCTAGGGACCTATGTGAATAGAAGTGTAGACTGGAATTCAGACCACTCTCTATTCAAATGTGTGTGTTTTCTTTTCTTTTTCTTTTTTTTTTTTTTTCTTTTTTTCTTTTTGGTGGCTGGAAAGACAGCCGTGGGTGCTGGGAACCAAACTCTTATATTTTTGGTTGTGAGCCTAGCCTTTAATGGCTGAGCCATCTCTTCAGCCCAAGATTTATTTATTTACTATGTATACAGTGTTCTGCCTGCATGTGTCCCTGCACTTCAGAAGAGGGCACCAGGTCTTACTATAGGTGGTTGTGAACCACCATGTAGTTGCTGGGAATTGAACTCAGGTCCTCTGGAAGAGCAGCCAGTGCTCTTAACCTCTGAGCCATTTCTCCAGCCCACAAATGTGTGTGTTTTCAAATGCACACAAGCATACACAAACACCTTTGTGTCAATCTACCAATCCAAGTTCATTGCTTTATCACAGAGCATAAACTGAAACTTATGTCCCTGAAAACTTCCTTCAGAAGAGTTTGTCCTCTTGGAGGACAGGTTCTCCCAGCAAGCCAAATTCAGACAACAAAGTGATCACAGATAGTTGGATTATTTTTCTTTCCGGTTGATACTTGTTTTCCCAAATTATGCCCTCACCTGCCTCCAATTTTAAAGTAATAATCTCTTTCCTTTTTGAGTTAGCAACCTCACTCATACACTAGATAAGCAGAGGGATCACACAGACCCCCTGAGGGAGTCACAAGCCTCCACACACACTGCATCTCTGTCCACAGCAAAAGCAGCTTTTGGCATACAGTTTCCATCTGGCTCCTACCTAGACGTTTAGTGCAAGGTTCCATCGCTTACCTTGATAGCTCCAACCACTGCTGTGGTCAGAGCCGAGTTGTAATAGCTGCAAAGAACCGTGGAGTACATCAGCAGAAACCTGAGGGTGGGAGACAAAGAGAACATGAGCACCACCCTATTCTGGGTGTCATGCAAGTTCTAGAACCTGGATCTAGACATTTATCATTTGGCTTTTTACAAGACATAGGCTCAGCTGTGCATAACCCAAACCTGATTAGGTGACTGCCTTTCTCATCAGTGTGTCCACAAAGTGAGGGAAGGAAAAGGGTTTCTTATCAACATGTATTAATTCCACAAGTTTGATTATGACATCTTCATACAGCACACAGTATATTTTGATCACATCCAACTCCCACTACCCCCTTCTCAGTTATTCCCCTCTCTATTTTCAAGACTTTTGTTTTTGTTGGGGGAAGTCTTTTGTCTTTGTTTTTGGTGACCCACTGCATTTTTTTGTTTTTTGTTTGAGACAGAGTGGGCCTCTCTATGTAGCCCTGGCTGGCCTGGAACTCGCTGTGTAGACAAGGCTGGCCTTGAATTCAGAGAGATCCACGTGCCTCTCTTTTCCAAGTGCTTGGATTAAGGGCATACAACACCATGCCTGTCAAAATGTCCTTGTTTTGATAGAAATGTTATTAGTTGTGTCAGGCCACTCTGGAAAACACCTTGGCCTGCGTGCAGACTCAGTAGATGGGGGCCCAAGATCCCATTACCCATGTGCCAGAGTATGGGCAGCCAGGACATTTACTTACCACTGCACTGAGCTAGAGGAGGGGATCACTGGCTAACAAACTGGAGTTGCTGGGAATGAACCCCAGTCCTTCCTAACAGAGGGTTTGAAGATAGAGAGGCTATACTTCTCAATATGCCCACTAGATGTCCTCAGAGAAGGTAAATATAGGAAATTTTTTTTTGTTGTTTTTTGTTTTTCAAGACAGGTTTCTGTGTGTAGCACTAACTGTCCTGGAACTTAATCTGTAGACCAGGCTGACCTTCAACTCACAGAGATGTACCTGCCTCTACCTCCCAGGTGCTGGGATTGAAGGTGTGTGCTACCATCACCCAGTTTTGGTTTTTTGTTTGTTTTAGAAATTATTTTTAAATGGGGCTCAGCTTGTAATCTGTTCAGTAGGCAAGGATGGGGACTTGTGTTTAGATCCTGAGCTCATATGTGTTTTGTTGTTGTTGTTGTTGTTTTTAGAAAAAGCCAGGTGGGATGGTGCACACATGCAATCCCAGAACTAGGAGATAGAAAGAGGAGAGAAGGTCTTTGGGCTTGCTGGTCACCTAGTATAGCCAAATCAGGGAGCTCTACGTTCAGTGGGAGACCCTTTATCAAAAACCAAGGTGGAGAGCAATAGAGGAGATACCTGATGTCAACCACTGGCCTTCAGACACATGTACACACATGGGCATGTCTACACAACTGGACACATACACTATAAATTATTTTTAAGGAAATAAATTATTTTTAAAGAAACATTTCTACATGCAGATAATTACCTATAAAGGGCACTGGATAAGACCAAGACCTTGATAAAAAGAGCCTTCATTAGTTCCTTACATGGTGTTTTGCTTAGGGTTACTATTGCTGTGATGAAACACCATGACAGACACCATGGAGGAGTGCTGCTTACTGGCTTGCCCAGCCTGCTTTCTTCTAAAATCCAGGACCAGCAGCCCAAGAATGACACCACCCACAGTGAAGTGGACCCTCCCCCGTCAATCACTAAGAAAATGCCCCACAGCCAGATCTTATGGAGGCATTTTCTCAGTTGAGGTTCCCTCCATTCAGGTAACTGTAGCTCATGTCAAGTTGGATAAAACTATCCAGCACACATAGGAAATCACATCCCTTGGTTTCTGTTTGTATTTATTTATTTATTTACTTACTTATTTTTGAGTTCCACACAACACAAGCCAGCATATACACGAGTGTAGTGCATACGTTTAGACAATAAAAACCAATTTACACACCTCCTACAGACTGTTATGGTACCATGGTGCTCAATCTCATCAATATGACTAGACTTAAAATCAGCACAGAAAAGTACTACCTGGCATTTCTGTGAGGGAATTTCCAGAAAGGTTTAACTTTAACTGGAGGGAAAACCCACCCTAAATGTGGGCAGCACAATCCCAGGGCTTCAGTCCTGAATATAAAGGAGCACTTGAGCTGACATCAGTATTCATCTCTCTCTGCTTTATCACAGATGCACTGTGACAGTGTCTCACTCTCCTGCCACTGTCCTGCTCTGCCAAGATGGACTGTACTCCCCAACAGTGGGTCACAGCAGAAGAAAAGGTTGCTTTCATCTTTGACTCCAGGCTCATACCCACAGTCACAGGTAGGTCATAGAAGCAAGAATCTCTCCTTCTCTCCTCCTTGGAAGAGGTTTATACTTCTATCTTTCTCCTCCTTCTGTCTTGGAGTTGGCCATAAAGAAACTCTCTGACTTATCTCATCTGGCAAATGATCATAAGAACCCCATTTCTGAAGGGTGGTGTCCCACATCTAGAAGAAAGGAAACTACAGAGAGAGAATGGGAAACATCTAAACAGAGGCTTTCCTTTCTTTTTCAGGCTTGCCCCACACTGTCCATCAAAGTGAGAACACACCCTGTCTGTCCAATTGCATCTCCACACCACAGTCCACATTTCAATCCTGTCTATGCCATGACAACTGAGCACTTGGAGATTTTTAAAAAAGGGAAACAAAGATGAACCTTGCATTCACCAGGAGAGTAGTGTACCCCACCTCCAGGGTTGACCCTCCTAAGACTGTCTACATTTTTCCCCCGCTAGCTGCTCGTTTGTATCCTTTAAACTATCTACCCTTTATAACAAGATTCAGCATTTTCTTTATGAGTTTTGCGAACTGCTCTAGCAAATGGCTTGGACTCGAGGAAGGTGTTATGAGAACCCCAGTTTTAGTTAATGCTCTGGAAGTTCTGGACTTGTGGTGGGCTGGGGAGATAACTCAGCTGGTATAGTACATAAGGACCTGAGTTCTATCTCTAAAACTCATGGGGGGGAGTGGAAGGAAGGAGAGAGACAAGGAGGGGGAGAGAGAGACAGAAGAGAGGTAGGGAGGAGGAGAAGGAGAGAGGGAGAGAGAAAGAGAGAGATGTTCTGGACTCCAAGTGGTCCTAAAGTGGGCCAGGATCTGGCACTACCTCCAGGTAGATGTGTCAGAACTGAATTGAACTGGAATTGTATCCTCGGCAAAACAACTTACATGCTTGTGGGGAGAAATCCCTAGGGCTTCCTCAGTTGCAGAAGTGACTGACCTGTGTAGTGAGACTATAGTAGGAAAAGCTGGGTTTGAATTTGGTTTTTCTACTCAAAGCCTAAGTGCATTATTCTCTGCAGTTCAAAGAATTTCAAATAATCCCAGCTTCTTCAGCTCTGGGAAGACTGAAATGTGCTAAAAATGTACAAGGGCACAGGCTGACCATGGTGTGCCTTTCTGAAGCTTTGATGTTCTGTTAGTATCTGCCTTATCAACACTTGCTCAACTATGTTCATTGTGGGAACCCAAATTACTCAGGGTCAGAGAATCTGAGCTTGCTTTAACCAGCAGGGCTGCATAATGGGATGATTTGGCCACGGGTATGGTTATCAGATGTTTGGAAGGGTCTACACTTGGCTGTATGTTGTGCTTTGATCTTGAAAGGAGGAGGTCTTTTGCCTTGCCCCTTGGCATTGTATAAAAAGTCCTTTGGAATTAACCTCGGGGTGACTGAGTATTGACCCAGGGCCCTCCCGAAGCTATCCCGTGTCTCTGTCTTTCTTATCGTCTCTTTCTATCTTTCTATCTATCATTTCCCCATTCCTCTCTCCTCCCCGCAAGAACCCTTCGACAGGTCGGAGCTGGACTCCAGCAGACTCCCACAGTTCATAGCAGCACTATTCATAATAGTCAGAACCTAGAAACAACCTAGATGCCCCTCAACTGAAGAATGAATCAAGAAAATGTGGTACACTGGGTGGTGGTGGCGCATGCCTTTAACCCCAGCACTCGGGAGGCAGAGCCAGGTGGATCTCTGTGAGTTCGAGGACAGCCCAGCCTACAGAGAAAGATCCAGGACAGGCACCAAAACTACACAGAGAAACCTTGTCTTGGGAAAAGAAAGAAAGAAAGAAAGAAAGAGAGAGAGAGAGAGAGAGA
>CABHPQ010002095.1:25629-44567 GCA_902168405.1 Peromyscus aztecus
CAATACCAAGAATAACAAGGTCTTATACACACAAGATAAGTAAGAAGAAATTAGTAGTTTCTACATCGCAGGATATGCATCAAGTTACATGCCAACTGAACACGTTCATTTTCATTTTTCATGTCATTTCGGGAGCCAGATGGCACAGGCAAAAAGCTGCAGGAGGGAAGCTGGGTACCTTCCGGTCCATTTTCTGTTTGGTATAAACTCCATTTGCTGCTGTGAAGATATCATTCAAGAATACAAAAATGTAGCCTTCCAAGTTGAATGCAAGGTCAGAGCTGGCAGGGAGAACAGGAAGGGGAGGCCGTTATAAAGACGCTCTCTCATTGTGGCCTTAGAGCCTGCTTGCTTGTCCTTTGTCTAGCCAAATCTATGTGCAGTGCTAGTACCATCTTTTCTGGGGAAATTATCCTCCCACTAGTAGTGAGTGTTAATGCCTCTGATTCCTCCCAGACGGGAGAGAACAAGACAGATGATCAGGTGACCTAAGTGTAATTACACTTAGCTCAAGACCCAGGGACCTGAACTGTCTTAACTGCAAAATTCCTTATTTGTTAAATGACAGGTTGGCACAGTAATTAGTGTGCTGTGACTGTCCTGAGGGCATGTTTTGCCCACCCACCAGTATCCCTGCTTATTATAAGCATGGCCATCCCTAGGGTACAGCTCATGTTAGACAGCTGGGAAATGACACCTCCATCTGGTGCCCAGACAGTCCCTTGTCTGTCAAAAGGTGAAGCAAGGTCCTATGTGCCTACGCAAACCTTCCAATGCTCCTTTCTTCCAGGACTTTGAAGCACCTCAGCAATTTCCATCCTAAATAAATAGCACCAACATAAAAATGTGAGGGGTTATGACAGGGATGAGGCAGATAACCATAACTGATATGTGATGTGATTCACCTACCTGCACTTCCTGCTCACCACAGACCCAGGTTATAATTCATAATATAAACTGTCAGAAGTCAAACCTTTCATATACCCCTTTAGGATGAGTACTTGGGGCTTGTGAATTTAGTTAACTAGCTAGCTGGTTACTTGGTTATTACTGAAACAAGGTTTCACTACATTTGCCCAGGAGGATCTGCAACTCAGACAATACTCCTTTGTAGATATCTAACCTTGTAGTATACAATACCACAGGCAAGTAACGTTGCTTCTCACTGGTTGTAGACCGCTAATTTAATGAACAAGTAAAAAGAAATATAAATCGTATTACTATTTTTTTTCATGCACAGTATTTCACAGAAAAATGAAACTCAAAGCAGTTGGACACTGAGATTTACGTAACATTTTAGCAAAGAAAAGTGTCCAGAACCAAACTAGGACCTAGCAGGAAACACACGAGGAAGCACCGGCAAGGAAAGGTTATTTTAGGGTTGAATTATGCAGACTCATCTCAGTGTCAACTGTCTGTGTCCAGCAGCAGAAGTGGCAGCTCTTGTTGGTCACTTCCACAAAGAGAGGCTATGCCCAGCTGTCAGTCACAAAGGACAGCAAAGCCTCCTTGCATCTCTTGGTTCTCAATGACCTTTAACTTCAGAATAACCCTGATGCCAAAGTAGCATGTTTTGGCTAATCAATCTATGTCACTTTGGAGGCTTCCTGTTCATAAATGCTGCCTACAGGAAATGCTGGAGGGAGCTGAGTCCATACTGGTTCTGTGGGCTACTAGGTTTGCAAATGATTTCCACTGAACAGAACTATTAAATTCAACTTGTCTATAGTTTCCCTTTGGGGGCTGGACAGGTAGTTCTATTGGTAAAGCATTTGTCACACAAACACAAGGATCTGAATCCAATCCTCAGAATCCACATTAAAAACACTTCCAATCCAGGTGGTGGTGGCACACGCCTTTAATCCCAGCACTCGGGAGGCAGAGGCAGGCACATCTATGTGAGTTGGAGATCAGCCTGGTCTACAGAGCTAGTTCCAGGACAGTCAGGGCTACAGAGAGAAACCCTGTCTTGAAAAAAACTAAAAAAAAAAAAAAAATTAAAGATAAATATATAGCCTTTCATTGTAATCTTAGAGCTAAGAAGGGGAGACAGTTGGATCCCTAGGACTCTCTGGCCAGCCAGCCTAACTAAATCAGTAAATTCCAAGTCAGTGAGAGACTCTGTCTTAAGAAATGAAATGGACAACTCTTGAGGAATGTTGCTCTCTGGCCTGCACACACACAAGTGCACATACACATACTTCCATATACACGTGAATACAGCACATACATATGAAATATTTTAACGAAACAACTAAACTCTAATTTTGAATGAACAGGAAAATTGAGGCTTCTAGAGGCATGGGGAAAAGGCACTTCCTGGGAGAGCTTTAGATTCCAGAGTCCTGCCTCCTCTAGGAGCCAAGAATGCCCAACAGTGACATGGGAACGCCTTGAAGCATGGCCTGCTCCATTCTTACCCACCATTCACTGGACCAGCAGTGAGAACAAAGTGTATGAAGAATACAGATGCCATACAACACAGAGCACATTCAGGGTCAGCCAGTGTGGCTGTCATTCGGAGCATTCCTAGATATTCTCTTTCCAGCCACGTAGCTTCCCTGGGTGAATGAGATACAAGAAAGGGGATACATGTCCCTTCTGGGCAAAAGTTTTATGAGCCAGTGCAGAAATCCCCATAACACCTTTTCCTTCCTGGATCACCAAGGAAGACTGAGGTAGGACCTCTTGGCTGGGTCCCTAGGTTCAATAAATAGAACTCACTCATAAGCACAGACTGCTGTGGGTTTACAGTCAAGGAAGTGTATATGTGATGTACAGGAACAGTGAAACGTTGGCTTGTTTTTTATAGCAGGTGAACCTGGCTCATCCCAACCAAATCTGATCAACAAATATTTGCACAGGGGCTGGCTAACTTTGGTAGACAGGAAGTTATCTCTTGAAGGGATTGACCAAAGGCACCAAAAATAGGACACACAGAACAGTAGTTGGGCCTGCTCAGGGCCCTGGAACAGGATGTGGTGGTTGGCTGATGGTTATGATATGAAGATACTTCAGACAGGCCAGCTAGGCTTCCCAAAGCAGGATGTAAACAACAATGGGTGGTAGTAGGCCAAGCTAGCTTGGTCAAGTCAAAGTTATTTCAGGAACTTTCTTACCAAGAAACATGTGCAGAGTGCTAGTACCCTTTCCCCTAGAGAACTTTTTACCTTTGGGGGTAATTAAACCCCATACACACTCTTGCATCTTTTTTTGTATTAAAATTTTTATAAGTGTAATTTGCTTGCATGTATGTATGTGCACCATGTGTGTACCTGGTACCCAAGGAGGTCAGAAGAGGGTATCAGATCCCTTGGAACTAGAGTCATGGATAGTTGGGAGCCACCATTTAGGTGCCAGGAACTGAACCTGGGTCCTCTTGACCACTGGGCTATCCCTACTCTTGAATCTTATACATCTAGACTGAATTCTGGGTAAACTGGACTTATAAAACAGCATGCCCCTTCTTGGAAGGGCTTACCTACCCTGAGGTAGACACAAGGGAAGGAAGTACAGGAAGAGAAGGGGAAGCTCTAGACCTGCTAGAAGTACATCCTGATTCTTCACTTGCTCTAATTAAACTGTACCCTGTTGAATTCTCTTTCTGGAGCACAATGATGGACATAGCTGATGTGGGGGCAGAGGAAACTTCAGTAGGAGGGCTTCAGTTGGTGTCACAGGTGTCCTGTGGCTCAGCGCCCTGAATGTCACTCATCAGGAAGGGATCCATCTGGTGAGTGCTGGAGGAAGTGGAAAGTCAGAATTGCTCCTCCAAGCTGGTTCTTGGGTAAAAGCAAGATTATTTTAGAAACAATTATCAATGTGTTCAAAATTAGTTGAACTCATTTGGGTTCTGCATTCCTCACCAAAGACTTACAAACGCACATGTGCACAAGTGTGTACTGACGTGCATGCACGTATGTATGCTGGTGTGCATGGAGGCCAGAGGTTGATGTCACTCACATGTCTTCCTTGGTCACTATCCACCTTATTTTTTGAAACAGGGTCTCTTCACTGAACCTTAGACTCACCATTTTGGATACTCTAGCTGGCCAAGTGAGTCTCCACAAGTCAGTACTGGGGATACAAGTATGTGCTACCACTCCTGGCTTCTCTTTTTTTTTAAAACATGATGTGGGGTTATATACATAGAAGGACAGACAGAGTCATTTCCTCCTGCTCTGCTTCTACATATTAATGATAAAGGTAGGAAATCTGAACTAGTTAGCATTAGCCTATTCTGGAACATATCAGCATTTGTAATGACCACACTCCATCAGTTATCACAGAACAATAAAACAACAATAACTGGGTTTATAAACCTGTTGGCTTGTTTTAGGGGTGTGTGTGCGTGTGTGTGTGTGTGTGTGTGTGTGTGTGTGTGTGTGTGTGTGTGTGTACTGGGTGCTGTGGAATGAACACGGGCCCTAGTGCATGCTAAGTACACATTCTACCACTGAGCTACACCTCAAGCCCAAATGCCTAAGAACACTTCAAGTAAAACTTTTAAACTTAGGGCATTCAATCACAAGAGTAAACAGGTCGCCAGGCGGTAGTGGCGCATGCCTTTAATCCCAGCACTCGGGAGGCAAGAGGCAGGCGGATCTCTGTGAGTTCGAGGCTAGCCTGGTCTACAAAGCGAGATCCAGGAAAGGCGCAAAGCTACACAGAGAAACCCTGTCTCGAAAAAACCAAAAAAAAAAAAAAAAAAAGAAGGAAACAGGTCACTGCTTTTTGTCAACGGTAGTCACGTTAATACCCAGTGATGCTTACTTATAACAGGACACTGTCATTTACAGAATTTATACTCAAGACCCACACAACTGAATTACAAAGGAAAAAAAAATCACCAAAAAAATCTCATAATCGTTTAAGTTGTGTTGGGCCACTTTGGTAACTACCCCCATGGGCCACAGTTAGATATGCCTGCATGTGTTCTTAGAAGCATTTCCAGCCAATCTGAGACCTACTTTTTGATGCTCACAGAACACATGGGGCTGCCACTAACTCAAAAGATTTGTCTCCTAGCTGCTCAATCCAGCTGCAGCCAGATGAAAAAAGAACATCTCTAGGACAGGACTGCCAACCCTCAAAGACACAGAGAAGCCACTGAGCAGCAGGGTAGTGCCAAGTCTCACCCAGCTGCTATGAACGCCCCAAGCATGATGGCCAAAACACTGAGGACGATGTTCAAGGAGTATTGTTTCCTGTAGTCAAGAAAAAAAGAAAGGGAAGGGGTGGGGAGAAAAAAATTAAAATATGGATTTTATGTGTTTTTTTTTTTTAAATAAAACTGAAAACAAACACTAGTGGCTTCATGACTAAAACTTAACTTCTAAGATCTTCATATAGAGAAGGCTCTGGAAGTGTAAGTAGGGCCAAATTTACTTATTTCTTAAGCTGTTTCTTTAACCTAATTATAAAGTGATTTTTCTGTTCTCCCTGGAAAAATGCTGAGATGAAATACAGAAGAGGGTCTGCTACATAGTCTAGTTTACAGGGCCTTCTATGGCACATTCAAAGATTAAGTCCAATACGAAGGCTTAAAACATTGTAACTAAATTTCACTGTCATATAATCTTCGCTGCAAGATAAAAATTTGAATTTTCAGGGGTCAGCCTGTGTATCCTGAGAAAAATCTATGTCAACATTTGTAAAATTTTAATTTATTCTGACATCATGTCATGGAGCATCAGCACTCTGTCCCCTTGCTCTTCTGTCTGCCTTCCCTGTCTGTGGGCAGTTCTCTGTCACTATCCATTCAATCCAGTTCAGCACACAGATTCATATCTGTTTAAGGGTGGTTGTTATTTCTTTTATAATTTTCTACTGCAAGCATGCTATTTGTCTGCTGTAAAAATAAACATTTAAATAGTACTCATTAATATTTTAGGAGACCGTGGAAACAGTTGACTCCTTTTAAATGAACAAATAATTGTTCCTTAAGTTGCTGCAAGTATTAATTCCAATCAATTACTCAGAAAGAGTACCTCAAGGTAAGAATGTGTTGGGTAAAAATAACACAGAGGGACTGGGGACATGGGCTCAGGGGAAACAAGCATCAAGTCTGACAATGTGAGCTCAGAACTCCAGGACTCATGAAAATCTAGGCAGAACGGCACAAGCCTAGGAAGCAGAGACAGGCAGATCCTGGAGCTTGCTGGCCACCTTTCTAGCCAATAGGTGAACTCCATGTTCAGTAAAAGACCCTGTCTGAAACAACAGAAGAGAGCAACAGCGAGAAATACAGGACATCAACCCATGTCTTATGTGCACATTCACAGCCTCACACACCCACATGTATACACAGGAACACATTACCCACCCACACAAACAAACACAGTATGTCCGAAACATAATGAAGGAAAGAAGAAAAAACGAACTCACCCAAGTATGATGGCTTCCAGGAGTAAAGTGAGTGGAATTGTAAATTTCCTGAGCACAGTGTACATTGGCAAGCTGTCAAGAAAGATTCAACTCTAACATCAGACACACAGTGTCAGTTGCTATTTTTATTTTAAACATGGTAAACATTTTTAATTAAGGTCATTTTCCAAATTAAATACAATGAGTTAACATTCATTGTAATATTTACCATTAACAAATCATATTGAGTCATAAAATAGAGATTGAATAATTTCCTGCCACTTTAACAAATTGATTCAGCACAAAATCTGTCAAATCTTAGCTGGCTTTCTTTTTCTCTGCAGAAACTGGCAAGTTAATTCCATTAATATAGAAATTCAAGGGCCCCAGAAAGCCAAAACTGTGTTGAAGAATAACAAAGTCAAGGGGCTAGAGAGATGGCTCAATGGTCAAGAATACTTGCTGCTCTTGCAGAGGACACAGTTTCAGTTCTCAGCACCCACATAGAGGCTCACAACCACCTGTAACTCCAGTTCCAGGGGATCTGACACCCTCTTCTGACCTCCATGTGCATGTGTGTGTGCGCGCGCGCACATACACACAGAGAGAGAGAGAGAGAGAGAGAGAGAGAGAGAGAGAGAGAGATTTTTTAATGTTTTTTAAAAAATTAGCAAAGTAGTGCACTCACATTTCCCAACTTCAAAATTTACTACAAAGCTACAGAAACCAAGACAACCTATTATTGATGTAATAATATATATGTGTAATTAACATATATGTAATTAATGGAATTAATTGTTGAGTTAATAATATATATGTAATTAATACATGTAATTAATGGAATAGAACTGAAGGACAGAAAATAAAGACTTACAATTACGGTCAGTTGTTTTTCTTTTATCTTGTTTCCTTTTATTTTCTTTCTTGCATACCTACATCACTATAATCTATTTCAGGAATTTCATTCCCCCAAGCAGGAACTTTGAACCTGTTCAACAGTAATTCCTTTTCCCTTAGCTCCTAACTACTGGTTATCTATTCTGTGCTCCATCTTTGTAAACTTGCCTACTCTAGACATGTGAAGCAGACAAATGCAGCCCAGGCTAGCATAGAACTTGTGGTCCTCCTGACTCTGCCTCCTAAATAGAACAATTATAGGCATGAAACACCTCCCAGATCAATAGATTGATTTTTGCCAAGGGTCACGAGATAACACAATGGAAGAAAGAAATACCTTTTCAATGGATGGTGCTAGGACATCTAGAACTCCCATGAATAGAATGAAACTGAATTCCTACACACATTATTCTACACACACACACACACACACAGGACATCAACCTTATATATTTATTATCAGACATAAAATATAACAAGGACCTAAGTGTAGGAACTAAAACTGTATGAGAAAGAGATCATGATCCTAGATCAAGCAAGGCTTCTTAAATATAATACTAACAACATAGTCAGCAAAAGAAAAGATGGGCTAGGGATGTAGCTCAGTGGTAGAATACTTCTGTAGCAAATACAAGGCCATGAGTTCAATCCCCAGAACTACAAAAATAAAAAAGAAACAATATCTAAATTAGAAATAATTAAAATTTAAAACTTTGATGTTTTATGTTTATAAATGATAAACAGGATATACACATAAAATGGAATATTATTAAGACTTTAAAATAAATGAAAGTCAGATGCATTCTACAACATAAGTGAACTCTGAAAACACCATGCTATAGGAATAATCCAGATCCCCACCCCCCAAAAAAGGAAAATTCTTTGTATCTACCTAGAAAAGGCAAAGCTACAGCTGCAGAACATAAAACAGAGATTACCAGTAGCTGGGGGCTAAGCCGATTGCTCAGTGGGTAAGAGAGCACTTGCTGTATCAGCAGGAGGACCTGAGTTCAAATCCCCAGGATCTACATATAAAGTTAGGCCTGGCTGTATGTACTGTAACCTCAGCATTGGGCAGGAGAGACCAGTAAATGCCAGAAGCTTGCTTGCCAACTAGCCTCATCAACAAGATGAGCTTACAATTCAGTGAAAGACCCTGTCTCAAGGGAATAAGATGGAGAATGATGAAGGAAACCCAACATCCCTCTCTGGCCTCCTCACGGGCACACACACCACATGCAAACTCGCATGCAACACATAAGAGAGGGAGAGGGAGAGGTGGAGGGAGGGAGAAGGAGAGTGAAAGGAAGAGGTTGGGGGACTGAGAAATTGAGATTATCAATAACTAAAGGCTAAGAGGATTACTGTTTAATGGATTCAGAGACTCTGTTTGGGATGATGGAAAAGTTTCTGAAATAAATAATGGTGATGCTACACTGTACATATACTTTTTTAGAGATAGGGTCTAGCCTCAAACTCATTATGTAGTAAGTATGGCCTTGAAGGCTCAGCAATCATGCTTCAGCCTCCCAAATGCTAGGATTGCGCATGGATGTGAGTATACTTAATGCACTTGAATTGTACACTTAAAACAGATACAATGATAAACTTTATATTATATACACAACTTAAATTAGAAAGACTTTAAAATTTTGGTGCTTCAAAGAACATTGTTAAGAAAGTAAAAAAAGAGAGGCTAGAAGATGGCTCAGTAGGTAGAGTGTCTGCCACAAAACTATGAGGTCCCCAGTCTGGTTCTCTAGCATGCCCAGGTATGGGCATCTTTAAACGGAGCACTGGGGACAGGGACAGGAGAATCCCTGGGACTTGCTGGCCAGCTGGTCTGGCCAATCTGTGATCTCCAGGCTCAGGGAAAGACCCTATCTCCAAAGATAAGATGGAGAGCAATAGAGGAAAAATGTGTCTCTCCTGTAGTTTCTTTTCCTGTTGTGAAAAAGACCTTTACAAAAGCAACTTAAGGAATGAGGGGTTGATTCTGGCCCACAGTTCAAGAGCACAGTCCATCATGGCGGGGAAGTCAAAATGGCCAGAGCCTTGGGCAGCACATCACAGGATAACCAGGAGGCAGAACCATGAATGCTGGTACTCAGTTCAGCTTCCCCAGTCACACAGTCTAGGACCCCAGCCCAGGGAATGGTAACCTAATCAGCACTTCCTTCTGATCCCTAATCACTTCCTCCTAATCTCCAGATCTTCTCAGAGGCTAACCCTAACCTAGACAGTCCCTCACAGTGCCTGAGGCTTGTCTCTTATGTTAGTCAGGTTGACAATTAACACTACTCACAACTCCCAAGGGCAACTTCTGGCCTGCACACATGCACACACATGCACACACCATCTTTCAGCTTTTGCACGAGTCCTGTTTCTTTAGATATCAGATCACACTTTCCAGTTAGTAGTTTGGTAGGATAGTGTGGTCTTTCTATAAATGATTTTCATTTTTCACAGTAGCTTTTAATGAAATTAATCAAAATATGGTGAAACAAAAACACAGATACAAACTTGTCAAGCATAGTCCATACCTATAACTATTGTGTTAATCATTTTTTTCCTTACATCAAACATGATCTACAATAAGTCTGACAGAATATTCCTGTTTCTATTAAACGACAATGAAGTTATCATGATCATATGAACAAACCCATCCTGGCAATCACATCTTCTCCACCTGACAAACACAAACCTCATATTTATGTTGAGACATGACTATCAAGAAAAGAATAAGCTTTTAAACATTCCTAAAAACGTTTCAAATTAAACTCTAAACTATACTTTCTCAAATTGTTAAATACTATTGTTTCCCACATGGCACCTGTGATGGCAGAGCTTGCTGTCAAACTGACCTATCTGGGAAGAGGAACTGCCTCCATCAGAATGGCCTTGAGAGCATGTCTGTGTGGCATTTTCTTGATTGTTAATTGGTGTAGGACCTAGTCAAGTGTGGGCAGTGCAATGCCCAGGAAGAAAAGCAGCTGCGCAAGCCAGAGGAAGCATGCCAGTAAGAAGCATTACTCTGAGATCTCTGCTTCAGTTCATGCCCTGCCTTCCCTCAATAGAAGGTAACCTGAAAGCTAAAATAAACCTTTTCCTGCCCAAGCTGGTTTTTGCCATAGTGTTTATCACAGAAACAGAAAGCAAACTAGGACACCAACCAATCTCAGAAAATCAAACTCAGTGTTTGAACCACCAGAGGCGACAGATCCCCACTGTCATCCTGAACTGTACCTTAATTTACTTGTGCTTGATAAGCCACTTATATGGTTTCCAACGTAGAGAAGGGGCAGAGGAAACAGCTTCAATAAAAGGAAAAAGATGCAGTTAGAACTTTATTTGCGTCTTTTCCGTATGTATGTATGTATGTATGTATGTATGTATGTATGTATGTATGTTAGGTGTGTGAGTGTTCTGAGACAGCAAGAGACAGATGAGTGACCATCTCCCACCTGCACTAACCAACCCCATAACTAATACAGCTCTCTTTGGTCCGCAAGGAAAGGAGGGCCTTAAGCCGGAACTGCTTGGTCAAGCCTTGCTAAGACTCCTCGATCTGTCTCTCACTATGAGAGATACTAAAAGGATTACTGTTTTGAGTCATTACATTATACAGCAAAGAGTAAATGGCACACCCCCAAAAGCCCAGGGAACCCTTCTTCATGATGAAATACTTAAACCCTTACTTTGAGACCAAAGATGCCATTTCTATCAACATGTGCCATACAGCAAAGAAGGTAAAAGACATGAAAATTAGGTTGTTGGGGAGTAATTTTGATTGGATAACTTGAGTCTACATACAAAAAAAGAAAAAAACATGGCTAATAAAGCATAATTAATGCTCTTTATTTTGCACACTGTGAGCTGAAGTTCCCAAAAGTGTTGAGGAAGGTAGGGAGATGGGGAGGGAGGGAGGCGGGAAAGGAAGATACGAGAAGCTGCCCTTATGTGGAAGATTCTAGAAGGCCAAATAGGGAAACTTCAAAATTATGGAGAATTAAAATGCAGACAAGAGACAAATTATCTTGGGCTAGTTTTAGTCCCTTTGAAAGCTATCTACCGCCCAGCCCTGTATCTGACCCAATATCCTATGATTATCAACTATAAATATATATGAAGAAGCTATTCAAGGGCCTCACCCTTAAGAAATGCCAACTAAACCTCTTAATCCAAATACTGCCTTAAGCTATTTCATATAATCTGTCAAAGGATTGCTCTAAGAATTTAATGTCTGCTACAAGCCTGGTCCCTGCAGCTATTTGTTAAAATTGCCTCCACTCCACATTCCCACAAGGAAGATAGATCTTTCAATGCTGCTTCCATGTGTATCAAATATATCAAATCAAATTCTTTACTCATAGCTTTTAAACTAAACATAGCAATTTAAACTAAAAATGAAAGCTGGGAGTGTTGCTGAACACCTTTAATCCCAATACTTGGGAGGCAGAGATGGGTGGATCTCTGTGAGTTCAAGGCCAGCCTGGTCTATAAATCAAGTTCCAGGACAGTCAGGGCTCTGTTACACTGAGAAACCCTATGTCAAAAAACCAAAACAAAAAACAAACAAAAATGAAATCTGAAAGCATAAATCAGTAAACTAGGACCCAGGGCACATCTCGCCTGTGCTTGTTTATATAAAGTTTTATTGTAACATAACTGCACTGACTCATTTACGTATCACACAGGGCTTCTTTCACGGTACAATAAAGAGTTAGCCAAAGAGTTCACAAAATATTGGCCTTAAAAACTCAGAGTATTTGTGTTGTTAAACACCTATACTCACTCTTTTCTCTGCCTCCTACCTCGACTCAGGTGTGCTAAGGTAGGGCTTCACACAGGTGCAAGGGATCCAAGCGCAGGTCTCACACTTACTCAGCAAGCACTTTACTCACTTATAGATCTCACAAGCACAGCACAGCCATGGTTTTGGTTTTTATCTCCATTGCATTATACAAATAGCTATTTATTTATAAAATATTTATTAAGACTGTTTCATCCAGGTGGTAGTGGAGCACACCTTCAATCCCAGCAGTTGGGCGGCAGAGGCAGGCGGATCTCTGCGAGTTTAAGGGCAGCTTGGTCTACAAAATGAGTTCCAGGGCAGCCAGAGCTGTTACACAGAGAAATTTAGGAACACACACACACACACACACAGAGAGAGAGAGAGAGAGAGAGAGAGAGAGAGAGAGAGAGAACTTTTTCTTCCAGCACTGAGGAGACTGAAGTAGAAGGATTTTGAGTTCAAAGCCAACCTGGGATGCATGATAAGAGCCAATCTCAAAGAAGAAAAGAAAAGAAAAACAACTTTCTACTGAGGATAAGCAGTGTATGGACTGGGTCCCTGCTTTGGATTTTTTTGTTTATTTGTTTTCTTGCTTGCTTTTTGTTTTTTAGGGTTTTTGTTTGTTTGTTTGTCTGTTTTTTATCTTTCAACACATACCTTTCCAGGAATTTTCTTGTCAAAATCAGGGAAGTGGATTATTTTATTTAGCTTGGACACATACAGTATCACTATGGTGGTGGCCATCTAAAAGGAGAAAGAAACTTAGCAAAATATCATCTGGAAAGACAGTATGAGGTTTCCTGATGTAATGATGTAATCAGAAGCATATTTATCAGAAAGATAACGCAAACAATCCACTTTCCAGGCTGGAGGGAGGGATTTCATGGAAGGTAAAACTCTCACCACTGGATGAGATGTTGTTCAAATTAGAACAGTCAAAATGTATAATCAAGTGGACTCACATGTATACATTGTCTCAGGAGCTCTAGAAATGGTGGTGGAGAAAACGAAGAATGCCCCTGAGAGTGACCAGACTGACCAGATGACCCTGGACATTTCACACAGAGTGTATGATCTGTTAGCTTCTCCCCTTAAAGGCCAGTGAGAGGAAACAATTTTTAAAAAGGAAAAACTCCTAAGCAGGCATGGTGACACACACCTTTAATCCCAGGAGAGGCAGGTGGCTCTCTGGGAGTTTGAGGCTAGCCTGGTCTACATATTGAGTTCGAGGACAACAATGGCTCCATAAAGAGACTGTCTCAAAAGGGTGTGAGAAGGTACTGACTCTTCTCACAAGAACCCATTTAAAGATATGAAAATAGACCGGGACTTTTTTGAAAGAAGAAGGGGAGAGGGTGTATTGAAAGTGAATAAGATTAAAATGCATTATACACACTTAAAATATTATGAGACTCATTATTTTGTACAATAAATACAAGCTAATAAAAATGTCCTAAGAAAAGTCAACATGCATTTTTTGAGAAGTCCAGCATTAAGATTTTTCTTCTCAGGGCCTGGAAAGATGGTTCAGCACCTGCTGCTCTTCTGGAGGACCTGAGTTTAGTTCCCAGCACCCATGTTCCCACTTCAGGTGGCTCAAAACTCCCTGAAACTTCTGGCCTTTGGGCACTTGTGTTCATACCTATATACCCACCCACACATAAACACACACAAACATACAGAATTAAAAATAAAATAAATCTCAGCCAGTCATAGTGGCATGCACCTTTAATTCTAGCACTCTGGAGGCAGAGGCAGGCTGATCTCTGGGAGTTCAAAGCCAGCCAGGTCTATATAGTGAGTTCCAGACCAGTCAGGGCTACATTGTAAGACCTTGTCTCAAAAAATAATAAATAAATAAAATGAATTAAATCTTTAAAAAGATTTTCTTTTCAATGTAGACAGCACAACAAATTGTCTCATTTAAACCCTAGACATGGGAGCCTGAGAGCTGGCTCAGCAGTTAAGAGCACTTGCTGCTTTTGTAGAGAACCTAAATTTGTTTCCCATCACCCATGTCGTGTGGCTAACAACCACCAGAAGCCAGTTGTAAGGAATCCAGTGCCCTCTTCTGGACTCCATGGACAGCTGCACTCATGTGAACATACCCACACAGATCACACACACATACACACACACACACACACACACACACACACACACACACACACAATTTAAAAATAGTAAAAATAAGTCTTTACACTCTTATAAATTTAGAACATGATAGGTATATTGGAAATAGTCCATCATGTTGTTTTGAAATAAAGTCATCTCTTGTGCAAATTTTAGAACTTATTTAATTTTCTTCATATGAGAATGCAAAAGTTTAAGAACTGCTCCAATATAGTATCCTAAACCTTGGTTCTTATTTATTTGTGAAGGGGTGCTGGTGTGCCACAGCATGTGTGCATAGATCAAAAACAACTTGTGTTAACCATAGTCTTAAACAAAAGCTCTTAAAATACCCTATACACTGACAACTAGTTAAGACTTTGATTTTTTTTTCAACTCACCTGCCCAATTCCAAGAACAATTGGTGAGGGAAAACTGCAAGAAATATAAAATAACAAATCAGTTTAGCAACATAAAGTTGAAGAGAACATGTAAAACATAATGACATAAAGAGCTGTGACTGACATTAGACAAATGGAACTTCAAAAATATGTCCATTTCTTTTTCATTTTTAAAAAAATGATGGCTGGGCTGGAGAGATGGCTCAGAGGTTAAGAGCATTGACTGCTCTTCCAGAGGTCCTGAGTTCAATTCCCAGCAACCACATGGTGGCTCACAACCACCTGTAATGAGATCTGGTGCCCTCTTCTGGTCTGCAGGGACACATGCAAGCAGAACACTGTATACATAATACATAAATAAAAACAAAAAACAAAAAAACTGATGGCTGCTGCAGGGTGGTGGTGGCCCAAGCCTTTAATCCCAGCACTCAGGAGGCAGAGGCAGGCAGATTTCTGTGAAGCTTGAGGCCAGCCTGGTCTACAGAGCAAGTTCCAGGACAGCCACGGCTGCTACAAAGAGAAACCCTGTCTTGAAAAACAACAACAACAAATGATGGTTGCTAAAATTGGCAGTTTTCCTTCATTCTGTGATGGTAAATTAGGCATAATTGTGTATACAGGGGGAAAAAACAGAGTAATAAATAAAGTTAATAAAAATAAAATTTAAAGTACCATAAACAAGATGACCTCTTGTGGTAGTTTGAATAAGACCCCACAGGATCATATATTTGAATGCTTAAGTCACCAGGGAGTGGCACTATTTGAAAGAATTAGGAGGATTAGGAGGTGTGCCCTTGTTAAAGGAAGTATGTCACTGGGGGTGAGCTTTGAGGTTTCAAAAGCCCATGCCAGGCCCAGTCTCTGTCTCTCTCTGCCTACGGATCAGGATGTAGAACTCTCAGCTACCTCTCCAGCACCATGTCTGCCTGCATGCCACCATGTTCCCCACCATAATGAAATGGACTAAACCTCTGAAACTGTAAGCCAGCCCCAATTAAATAAATGCTTTCCTGTGTAAGAGTTGCCATTTCACAGCAATGGAACACTGACTAAGACATCTCTACATAGAAAACCAAACTGAAGTTAAGTTAAAGAAGAAACAAGTCTGTTGACGCAGGCAGGTCTGTTACCTTGGCTTACTGCAGAGTTAAGCAGAAGTACTCCAAGTTCAAGGCCAGCCTAAGCAAGTTAGTGAGACCCTGCTCCAAAGAAAGAAAAACAAGGGGCTAGAGACATAGCTCAGTGATTAAAAGCCCTCTGCTCTTCCAGGGGACGCAAGTTCAGTTCCCAGCACCCATGTGGGCAGCTCACAGGCACCTACAATTCCATTTCCAGAGCCATAGCACTCAAGTACACAGACACATACATATACACATATTTAGAATAAGAAAAATAAACCTTTAGAAAAAGTAGGCAGGCAGATAAGCATGTAACCCTTAAAAAGTTAAATAAGATGCCCTCCCCCCCCCCATTTCTTCCTGGATTAAAGAACACTTAGAAATAAATAAGAAAAGAATTAGTACTAATAAGATGCATTTTTGCAAAATGTAATTTAACCTATATGTCTGTTTCCATCTATTCATTTATACATGTTTATTCATCCCGCCATTCAAATCTGAAAGTATTCTGATAGTTATGGTAATTTTAAAAGTGGTTTCAGTCTAATTGTTTTCTTTTGTTTGAATTCTTTTATTTAAATGATCATGACAGAATCCCCTTCTAAAAAGCCAAAACAACAAAATAAACATTTAAGAAAAATGCTCTCAGTTGCCAGTCTATGTATGGCTCATTCTTACTTTGTTCATTTCTGGAGGTTTTTGTTTCAGGAGACTGCTTGTTATTGAAGCAGCTTCCCTGTGTTGTCCAGGCTACCCTTGAACTCTCAGACTTGAGAAAGACAGGTGCCACCAGATTCAGTTCATCAATTTGAATTTTGTGGGGTCAAAGGCATGGGCCCAAGAGTCTGACTGAGCTGGTGAGATGACTCAGTGGATTAAGCACCTGCTGGGCAAACATAAAGATTGAGTTTGGGCCGGGCAGTGGTGGCACACGCCTTTAATCCCAGCACTTGGGAGGCAGAGGCAGGCGGATCTTTGTGAGTTCGAGGCCAGCATGGTCTACAGAGTGAGATCCAGGCAAGGCGCAAAACTACACAAAAAAAAAAAAACCTGTCTAAAAAAACCCCAAAAAAAAAAAAAAAAAAAAAGATTGAGTTTGGATTGCCAGTACCCATGTAAAAAGTCAGGGACTGCACCCACACCTGTAATCTCAGCACTGAGGCAGAGACAGGATTCCTGAAGCTTGCTGGCCAGCCACAATAGCCAATCAGCCATCTCCAGTGAGATCCTGTCTGAAAAGGTAGAAATTGACTGAAGATACCCAATTGTGTATGTGCACATATGTCCAAGGTCTCTGGTGAATCACAAAGCAAACACACACAGCAAGTTCTGAGCACATATTTGTTGAACTGGATAAAACAAATTTGACTTTTTTAAGACAAGGGCACCCTATATTATATAGCTGAGATGGTCCTCAAACTTAGCAACTTTCCTGCCTCACCTCCTGAGTATTGATATTACAGAATATTCAATATTTTTAATTAAATGTCATTAGTAAATTTTCATGTCATAGAGAAGAGTATTAATGGGAAACACGGTAGAAGTCTGCTGTACAACCCTGATGATCACAACTGTGGCCAGTTGGCCACAGACTACTAGAACACAAGCTCCTAGATGGTCCTACTTTTGTTCTAGCCCTTGAAAACCACTGAGTTCACATGCTCACAGAATCTCTTTCCTGCCAGGTAAATCTAGCCTTAGAATTGTCCTGGCCTCTCTAGGTGCCAAGCCACAGATGCTCAACACAAACACTTCATGTCTACCACCTGGGAAACTCTTACACATTACCAAGTTCATCTTCTAGCACAAGGTACTGCCTTGGGCACCTCTGGACCACAGCTTCTGCATGCTGACTTGAGGAAATACTTTGCAGGTTTTTCCTCGATGATGCTGGTCTCTGCTTAATCATAGCTGATTCTTCAGCCCCGGATGACCAATACTGACTGTCCCAGCAAAGCAAGGGTTTCGAGTTAGTGGCTGTGGTCTATTGTTAACCACAGCTGATTCTTCAGCTCTAGCTGACAAGGAAAAAAAAAGATTCTTAATTAAAAATATCACAAAAATGGCCCTGACAGAGTCTTTGCTTCTCTCTGAAACTTCACAAGTTAGACATCCATGGCCTGCATGGTTCCCAACATCTTATCCTCCAAGCTTGCACAGAACAGCTCACTGAGCTCTGAGCATTCAATGGCTTTTCCAGCACAAAGTTCAAATGCTACCACAATCCTTTCCAAAACACATGGTCAGGTCTGTCACAGAAATACCCTATGACCTGATACAAATTTCTGTCTTAGTTAAGGTTTCTATGCTGTGATAAAACACCACGACCAAAAGCAACTTGGGGAGGAAAGGGTTTATTTCATCTTACACTCCAGTCTACACTGAAGTCAGAGCAGGAACTGAAGCAGAGGCCATGGAAGGACACTGCTTAGTAGTTTGCTCCCCATGGCTTACTCAGCCTGCTTTCTTATACACCCCAGGACCACCTGCCCAGGAGTGGCACTACTGCCGTGGGCTGGGCCCTCGCACTTCATCACTAATTAATAAAATGCCACACAGGCTTGCCTAGAGGCCAGTCTTATAGAGGCATTTTCTCAATTGTGGTTTCCTCCTCTCAGATGACACTTCTAACTTGTGTCAAGTTGACAATAAACTAGCCAGGACAAGCATGAACTTAAATTAACAAGAAGCTAAGACCACACACAAGGCTTGCACCCCAACCAGAAATAATCTGTTCAAAATGGAACAGAAGAAGTCCCCTGAGCTCCATCCATGCCCACAAAATTGTCAGAGAACTGTCAAAAAATACTTCTTCCTTCTGACCTCCAGCATGTCTACTGCTGGGGTCAGGTTGCTATGGTTCACTGTAACTAAATCACCGCAACCCCCTTCTCAACAATGTGTGCTTCTGGAATCTTGAAATGAGAGAATGAATGTTATTTCAACAGAGCCTGGATGTATAATATTACACTACAGAAATGGGGGGGAGTGTATATTTATAAGGAGTCTAAGAATGTGTTTCTTAGAGGCATTAATGTTGCAGTTGGTCAGTAGCCCACAAACTCCAATGCAAAAGAGATTTATCTTCAGCCTTCGGCTGATATAACAAGTTACTCCTAAACATGCCCATGACATCCTCATGGTTTTAATTGTAGATTTTGATGTTTTATTTATTTATTGATTTTTTGAGACAGTGTTTCGCTGTGTAACAGCTCTGGCTGTCCTGGAACTAACTCTGTAAACTAGGCT
>CABHPQ010002096.1:0-26450 GCA_902168405.1 Peromyscus aztecus
GTGTTCTACACCACAGTGATCCCCATGCTCAACCCCTTGATCTACAGCCTGAGGAACAAGGAGGTGAAGGTTGCCTTGGACAAAACACTGAGGAGAAAACTCTTTTGATGTAAATTTTGATCTTTCTCCATGTAAGAATAAGTGATTATACATACCTATACAATAACCTCCACAAGCCTACTCAACTGTGAAGACAAAACAATCACTTCCCTCTATGGTTGAGTATGTGTTTCTTCTAATTTCCTTCCTTCTTCTGCAGCTAGCTCTCATTTTCATTTGTTGATTTTTTAAGGTCTGTGGTGGTTTGAAAGAAAATGGCCCCCAAAAGGAGTGGCACTATTAGGAGGTGTGGCTTTGTTGGAGTTGGTGTGGCCTTGTTGGAGGAAATGTGTCACTATGGGGGTGGGCTTTGAGGTCTCATATATGCTCAAGCCACACTCAGTGTTTCAGTCCATTTCCTTTTGCCTTCATATCATGATGTAAAACTCTCAGCTCCTTCTCCAGCACCATGTCTTCCTGCAAGACACCATGATGATAATGGACCATGCTGTGGAACAATCTTTTTGTACAGTTTAGGTATGTAGTACTATTATTGTTTAACAAAGTGCTGACTGGCCAATAGCTGGGCAGCGAAAGATTAAGTGGGACTTCCAGGGGGGAAGTGCAGGAAATAAGGGCAGATTCAGGGGAGTCACCAGGAGATGCAGAGAGAAGCAAGATGAACATGCCATGCTGAAAAAAGGTACCACCATACAGCAGAACATAGATAAGAAATATGTGTTAATTTAAGTAAAAGCTAGTTAGTAATAAGCCTAAGCTATTGGCCAAGCAATTATAATTAATAATAAGTCTCTGTGTGGTTATTTGGGAGCTGGCTGGTGGGACAGAGCTGACTGGCAGTCCCAATGAAAAACTCCACCTACAAGACTGAATCTCTGAATTGTAAGCAAGACACCCTGATTAAATGTTTCCCTTATAAGGGTTGCCGTGGTCATGGTGTCTCTTCACAGCAATAGAAATCCTAAAACATAGTCATTTTTCTTCCATTTGGGATTCATTTCCTCCTTCCTAAATCCTTTACTTAACTGTTAATGTTTTTATTATAACTTATAAATTAAACATCAGCATTACAACTTGAGAGTTATTCATGACCTTATTACTGCCCATGGGAAATATTAATTCGGTTCTGACATTTTTCACATAAGATTACACACATCAGAGTGAGCCATCCTAAAAATAATGAAGTTGTGCACAGTCCCTTTCTCATCAGAATACTTCTTCTTTTTCCTTCTCCTCCCAAGTTATTCCTCCACAAGAATATCAACATGACATTTTATGTTATGTCCTTAGCAACTGTTAACGTTTGGATTTGAAATGTCCACCATAAACTAAGAACTTAGTGGGCAGTTGAAGGCATGATGGGGGCTCTGACTTCATGAACAAACGAATCTATTGGTAGATGCTGATGGCAAATAACAGAAAGATGCACCAAAGCTGTCTATTAAATCTGAAAAAAACCCAGGCTTCTTCACAATTATCCTATGCCAAATTCCACAGGCTGAGTTAGGTGAGCAGCTATCACTAAAGGAGGTTTGCATGCTCTAATAGTGGTGGAAAGTAATGGAACCATGATAAGAACTGCAAGGACCACGGCAGTGCTGGCACTGGGAAGTCTCCAGAGCTGTAAGAATCTGCTAGTAGGCATAAAACCCGAACAGCACAACAGCAACAATAGGGAAAGGGGGCAGAGAGGACCAGATGAAAGCAGCAAGGGCAGAAAGTTAGGAGAGCCCAGGCACTGAGGCATCATGAACACTTCACAGAAATTAACCCAGGGAGTTCTACAGGCAGGATTAAAAAACAGTAGTTTCATATAGAGCTTAACGACAAAAAAAAATCAAGATGAAATTCCATTTATAACACATATAGGAAAGCAGGATAGTCTCCTACAGGAAACATAAAGCAAGACACAAGAACACACATAAATGGCTGTCATACATTCTTTCAAAATGATCTGAAACACACACTACAACTCAGGAAGGAACCACAAAAGTTTGGGTCAGAAAAATTACAAAGCAAACAGTAGAATTCAGGAAATGATTAAAGACTATGAGCATGTTGATGTCTGAGGGCTGCACAGAGCTGGCCCTGCCCCCTCACCTCACTACAGCACTCCAGAGAGCACCTCACCTGGACAACACAGTAGAGCTGTCCCCAGGTGGTGTGAACTCCTGAAAGCTGGACCCGCCCCTTGGCGGCTTTGGCACTCAGGTGAGCTGGCCCTGCCCTCAGCAGGGCAGGGCTGGAGAGCTGGCTCTGGTGCTATGAGTGTGGAAGCGCTGGCCCCAAAGATGTGAGCTCTGGAGAGCTGATCAGTCCAGCCCCTTGCCAGCCACTGTAGGCAGGAGAACTGGCCCTTGCCTGGGCAAAGCAGGAGAGTAGGTGCCCTGGTGTCATGGGCGCCAGAGAGCCCATGGGCTGACCAATTCAACTACCACTCAGGTCCAGATCCAGGGCTTTGGGATGCTGGGATACCCCAACATCTACCCCATGTAGGAACTGCTGGAACATGTGAAGGGGCTGGTCCTGCAGAACCAAAGCTGCTGGATCGCCATGACACAGGACAACAGTAGACTATCAGAGAGGAGTCCGACTGAGGATCCAGTATTGATGGTGCAGCAGAAGCCAGAGGCCTCAAACCAGACATGACTCATTGCAATGAACATTTGCAAGCAAAGCTGTTTAGGCAAAAGGGTCTACTGGGTGACACGCCATGACACACTGTAGCTTGTAGGGCGAGATTTTTTTTTTCACTTTTATTTTTTAATTATTTTTACGTTTGTGTTTTCTTGGGGAGCAGGCTGTAAGGGCCAGGGCAGATATGGACGGATGGAGAGATGAGTGGAATTGAGGTGCAAGCAGGAGGAAGGATTATGGGAGCCAGAGAGGCCAAGGATACCACTGGAAAACACACAAAGTCAAGTGACCTGGGCTCATGGGGATTGACAGAGATTGAACCGCCAACCAGAGACCTTGCATAGGACTGACTCGGGCCCTCTGCGTATGCATTACAGTTATGCAGCTTGGTCTTCCTCTGGGAATCCTAACCGATGGAGCAGGGGCTGTCTCTGACTCTGTTACCTACTTTGGGGACCCTATTCCTCATACTGGGTCACCTTGTCCACCCTTTAATACAAGGGGTGGAGGGTGGTGCTTAGAGTTACTGCAATTTCATATACAACATTTTGCTGGTATCCATGGAGGCTTGCCCTTTCCTGAACAGAAACAGAGAAGGAGTGGATTGAGGGGGCAGGAGGGAGGTGTGGGGGACAGACTGGGAGGACAGGAGGAAGGGGAAACTGTGGTTGGGATGTAAAATAAATAAATTGAAAACTTTAAAGATTTTATATATATATATATCATATATTCGTGTGTGTGTGTGTGTGTGTGTGTGTGTGTGTGTGTGTGTATGAATAGATTTCTTTAAAAGAAGAGTGACTTACAGTATCCCAAACACACCTAGGATCCTTAGCAGTTAGGAAAACACAAATGACAACAACTTTAGAACTTCATTTCAGCCCAGTCAGAACAGCTAAGACCAATTGAACAGCCAGCATCAATTGCTGGAAAGGATGTGGGGGATGGGAACCTCCTTCACTGTTGCTGTGGTTGCAAACTGGGATGGACACTGGAAATCAGTGTGAAAAAAAGTCCTCAAGAGCTAAAAATAAATGTACCGTATGACCCAGCTATACCATTCTTTGGCATACGCTCAAAAGACTCAACATCCAACTCCACAAATACTTGCTCGGCCATATTCACGACTGTGAGAGATCACATCTTTAACCACAACCAGGAAGGAGACAGAGAAAACTGTAAGGGGGTGAAGCTACAAACTCTCAAGACCAGCCCCCACTGATGTACTCCCCAAAGAACACCAACAACCAGGGACCAAGTATTTAGATATCTTAGTCTATGAGGCACCTTTCTCTTTTAAACATTCGCATGTTTTATTCCCAATTCCTGAAGTGAGTATGTATGCAAAATATAAGATATGGAACAAATCATATTTACTTGAAATAATGAAGAAATGTATTAAAAATTAATGCTATTGATAGTTAAAATAATTGTTGAAATACTTTTTAGTATTTTTCAAATATTTTTATTGAAATAGAATTATATCATGTCCCCCCACTTTTCACCCTTCTCCCAGCTCCTCCCAAGCACCCTCCCTCCAACCCCTGCCATGTTCCCCACTCTCAAGTTGATAGCCTGCTTTTCTTTATTATATATATACAAATATATATGTATATAAAAAAAGAAAAACTAAAAATGAAATGAGATTTTTATGGAAAACAGTAAATACAGAAACCGGGCAAAGGAGAACAAATTAAAGTAAGAGCTTCAGTGAAGAAATCCAAACAAAGAACAGAACACAAGATGAAAGATAAATTCAGCAAACACACACACATACACATGTACATGTGTACACACACATACACACACACATATATATTATATATTTATGCTCTAATAGTGGTGAGAGGAGAAGAAGGGAAAGGAAGAAGAAAACAAGAACAAAAACAAGAAAAATCATATATCACATAAGAAAATTACCCCAAAATGAACAACAAAATATATCCTGGTAAAGTTATTGGACATTTTTATGGAAAGAAAGCAGTGATGATTTGAGAACTCTATGGTCCTGAATTTTCCAGTTCTGTCAGAAAAGATCTGAAAACAATGACTCCAGAAGCAACAATCTGTCTAGAACCTACTTTGTGTTTCTGAACTTTCGTTTCCTCACTAAAGAAAGCAAATTTCTAAAGAACTGGTTGGCTCTAGGTCTGAAGTGAAAAGCGTGAGATGAACGAACCAGAACTTCCTTCATATCAGACAGTCAAAAAGTATTAGAAACTGATAGCACTGGCTCAAAAAGAGTCCAGAGGTGCTGCAGAGACTGCCCAACAGTTAAGACTATGTACTTCTTGCAAAGGACCTGAGTTCAGCACTGAGCACCCTTATGACTCACAACTGCCTGCAGCTCCAGTTCCAGGGGATCTAGCACCTTATTCTGAACTCTGCAGGCTCTGCACTCGTGTGTGCACATCCCCACACCATCATCATCTGCAGTCAGGCCGCAGAAGAGGATGAATGCGAGTACTGAACTGGCTGCCTCATTTTCCTCTTTTTATTTAACATAAAACTCCAGTCCATGAAGTTACAACATTCAGGATGGGCCTTCCCTCCCTAATCTCTCTTGATTCCCTCACAGGTAGACCTAGGTGTGTGTCCCTTAGTTGAATCCAAATCCAGTCAATTAACCATTGCAATGTCCATTAATAGATAGATAAAGAAAATTTGACCTGTAGACACACTGGAATATCATTCAGCCCTTAAGAAAACTGAAATTATATCACTTAAAGATAAAATAGACAGAAAATAAAATTGAAACATCATGTTAATCAAAATAAGCCAATTTCAAAAAGGCAATATCACAAGTTTTATTCAGATGTGGAATCTGTGTTGTCTAAGGATGTGAATGTAAAAGTGAGAATGGTACTGCTCACATTTAAAGTGGGTCATCCCAACTAATCTGGAAACTCCCTCACAGACAGGCCCAGAGGCTAATCTCCTGAGTGACTCCAGACCCTGTCAAGTTGATGGTCAATATTAACCATCCTATATGTGCTCATTGGTTTAGGATGACTAGTAAGCAGCCCTCAAATAATTCTCCAGTGGCTACGATCTGAAGTCAGGGAGCTCTCGATGTTTCCATGGAGAATCCTTCTCATACGTGGGAGACCAAAATAAATGACAGAACCCTGGGATATATGTCACCTGAAAACTTGTTACATGTGCAATTTTCAGATTCATTCCAAACCTACTGAACTACTAAACAAGGTCCAGTAACCTTTTTCAAGTACTAGGTAATTGTGATTACATTTGTACTCTCACCTTCCAGATATCACACAAATGCTTTTAATTAACAGAAACCAATTATTTTTACAACTAGGTTCAAGATAATCTGGGAAGTGTAGTTTTTAGCTTTCTAACACGCCTAGAAAGATGTAACAGATGTTAAGACAGTCATTTCCGCTCCTCTACTCATTTATTTTTCCTCTCTTTCCTCCAAGAAATGTGCCTCCTATCACTGTAATTTGACTCTAGTTAGAATAAAATATAAAGGAAAATGTTTGTCTTAAGGTGAGAAACCATAAAGAAAAAACAATAATGATTAATTTTAATTATAAAAAAGTTTCAGAATTCATGTAGCAAAGGACATCAGTGATAGATTTGATAGTAATGTAAGCCACTCTAAGAAAAACATAATAAATGGGATAACATTTTAATATCCAAACCCCCCATATGTGATAAATGATGAAAATCACAATCATGATCAGAATAAATAGGCAATGCATGGAGAACCCAGTTTACAGAGGAAGCCTGTAGTGCTGCCCAGCCCATGAAGATGTTCTCAAATCACTAAACACAGGAACCGGTGACGTGTCTTCCTACACCTGTGAGACTGGCAAAAGTTTAAAAGCTGGAGAGGGATGCATGTTAGTGAGGAAGAACACTTGTGCAGTGTGGCTGGTCTAGAAAACACAAAGACATTACTTAGGAAGCATAAGGCTAAGTGTGCACAGGACCCATCAATTCTAGCCCAGGTATATATGACTCAAATGTATTGCCTCCCGTGTACACAGGAGGATATGTGCAAAAACACTTCATACTATTATTTTTGGTGAAGGGAAATGGGCAAATAGGAGTCCACCTTTGAGGAAGTTAGCAGATCATTTGTTGTGGAGACTTTGCAATAGTTAGGAATAGTCACAGGCAATACGGCTTAGGGATACCCTAAAATAAATATGATGAGAAATAAAACACAATGCTGTTTATGTATATTAAAATTATATGCAATAAAGAAACATATGCAATGTGGGACTATGTAAAACACATACATCTCAGTTATACAGGAGGCAGGGGGTAGATCACTTGAGTCCTGCAGCTCAGTACCAGCTTAGGCCACATGGTGATATCTGTCTCAAATAATTAAAATAATGCCTTGATTAACTGAGACTAGAAACGTAAGCCAGATACTAGGAGAGAATATTGGTGAATAATGTATCTGATAAAGAACAAGATATGCAAACAGCTCTTCCAAATGAACAATGAGTGCAAAGTTAAATGAATGGGTACCTGTACATCCAGTGAGATATTCAGTGTTAAGAAAAATGAGTTGTAGGACTTATTTGTACATTGTTATGTACAATATAAAAGGCTCACATGTACATTATTAACTGAAAGAAGCCAACTTGAAGAGACTAGAGAGCACAACTCCAACTATATGACATTCTGAAAAGAACAAATGCATGGACATGGGAAAATGATCAGTGGTGTACCTGTGAACCAACAATGCTCTGAAATACAAAAGAATGTTTTAAGATGATACCAGTTGACATGCCAACATGGATGGGGAAAACCGCACAAGACCCCACCTCTAGATAAAGAGCTAAAGTCAATTTATTACTGCTGAGAGATAATCAGTCTTCCCCAGGGACATGCCCCTTAATTGGTTTTGCAATACCAAGTGGTCAGCCCTAAAAACATATATATACTCTAAATAGATTCATCGGGTTGTATTTATATATTTATATGTATGTATGTGTATAACAATAATAATTAAAAAGAAAAAAATAGAGATAATGCTTGAAAGTAGAAGGAAGGCTTGGAGACAGGAAGGGGAACAGTTGGAGGGGATCAGGATATGATAACAGGGAACTAAAGGTGATCAAAGTACATTATACACATGTATGAAATGTCATAACAAAACCCACAATTTTTGTTTTGTACAATTAATAAATGCTAATAAAAATTTTTAAGAAAAACATAAATAAAACTTCCACCTCCTAGACTCGCTCATCGGCGTGTGTGTGTGTGTGTGTGTGTGTGTGTGTGTGTGTGTGTATCTCATGCCCTTGCTCTGTTTCCACACCTGAAATCAGCTCTCCTGATTTCAGCTCACAAACATTCCTTTGGTCTAGGGATATGGTCTGTCTTCAGAACATGTACTTTATAATGTGAGTATTAAGACAGAACTCTGGGGTCCCCAGTAGTATAAAGAAAGGCAGAGATTCAGATTGAGCACCTCAATTTAGATCCATGAAGAGGTGCACAGGCAGAGAAGGACTGGGGACATGGGTCCGTCTCAACAGTTCTAAGATTCTATAAAGAAAGATAAGCATTCTATCTGCTTGTCCCACTTACAAGTGTTTCTCCAGTTCCCCAGACAGGCAGATACCATGCATGAAATAGCATACATAGCTTGTCTCTCACATCACAGTTTACAAACCCAGGATCAGCTAATGATCACCTTCCTGGGAGATCATCATATTCATTCATTTTACATGTAGGAAGAGAAAGGGTTAAGTAACACAGACCACCAACTGAGAACAAGCAGAGGCTTATTTAGAGATTTCAAGTGATTCAGCCGCCACCGGCTCTTGTTTTGGTAAAGACTCAAGCAGAGGAATGTGGAAACTTTCAGGTGAATAAAGAACCCACTCCAGGACCAGGTCCTGTGCTCAGTGCATGAGTTGGCTGTTTGAAACCTGGGGCTTATGCAGGGATGCTTGGCTCAGTCTGGGAGGAGGGGACTGGACCTGCTTCGACTGAGTCTACCAGGTTGATCTCAATCCTCCTCCAGGGAGTCTTTGTCCTGGAGGAGATAGGAATGGGGGGTGGGCTGAGGGGAAGGGGAGGGGCGTGGGAGGGGGGAGAACAAGGGGATTCGCGGTTGACATGTAGAATTAAATTATATTGTAAAATAAAATTTAAAAAAAGAAAGAAAAAGAAAGTTAAATAAATAAAAAAATAAAATAAAAAAAAAGAACCCACTCTGGGACTGTCTTGAATGGAGGTCGCTAATGTGAGCTAACTAGAAGCAGGGCATACCATATGACTGATTTAAGGGGCACGTCTGGCTTTTGATGGTTGGTCCAAATAAAAGCAAAAGTAAAACTGAGGGATGATGGCAGCCACTGACCAAACCCTGACTGCTGTGGACCAGTTGCTGTGTGGGTTGTTGTTTGGTTTTCTGGGCTGGTTCCTGTGGAAACTGGAGACAAGAGATCTACTGTGTGTGTGTGTGTGTGTGTGTGTGTGTGTGTGTGTGTGTGTGTGTGTGTGTATCAGTTTTTCATTAACTTTTTCCTATGAGTTGATTTTAGGGCAGGCACTGTTGAGGTGCTAGGGGTCCAAGCAGACAAAGCTCTCCTCCTTCATGGGGATCCTAGTTTGGGAGTTAACAAAATGCTACACCAGGTGATGGCAATGACTTTCCCACATCTGTGGGATTTGCTTGACTCGGGGTTCTGGCAAAAGACCAGCTATCTCATCTCCATCTTTATGTCTGAAGGTTTTCTCAGACACTTGAAATGCAGGTCAGCCAGAGCCCCAGCCATGCCCATGGTTGTTTGTGTGTCTGTCTGTCTGTGTCTGTGTCTGTGTGTCTGTCTGTGTGTCTGTGTGTGTGTTTGTGTGTGTGTGTTCTCTTTGGAATAAGTTTCAGCCACCATTAACATTTCAAACACTATTGGTGTTTTTTCCTGCACATCCCAATAAACTGTTTACACTCTGATCCTTGCAGTAGGCTCTGCATTTGGGAGACATTGGTGAAAGTGGTCACTACTAAAGTCACACAGTGGAAACCAGTGCTGTTATCCACCTGGTCTATAGATTGCCTTCTCTGACGTCTATGCCCCTTCTACTTCTGTAGCCTATCATTTATTTCACCAATTGTATATTGTCAAAACCTGTTTGGAAAAGTCCAAAGCAGAGCAATAAGAAAGAGGGAAGGACATTACCATCAAATGCACAGCAGCTTTAGAATGGGAGCCGCAATTCAGAGCTAAAGCTTTCACTCGAAAATAGAAGGAAACTGGGTGTAACAAGCCCCGGTAGAGTCACAGGGGCTCATCCTCATTCTAAACAACAAAACAAGAGGCCTAGTGCATTTAAACAGACGCAATGCGAATTGCATGCTAATGACATGGGCTCTCCTTTCTTTCCTGTGCCCCGTTTGTGGGAGCAGAACACAGAGCTCCTGGGGGACATTCAGGGCTTTCCCTGGTACTCTGGGCTTTTTCACTCTTTCTGTGAAGCCCTCCTATCCTATTGGCATATGGCTGCTTATCACTCTCCTTTGCTAAAGGCATAGGGCGGGGGCTCTCTCTCTCTCTCTCTCTCTCTCTCTCTCTCTCTCTCTCTCTCTCTCCTCCATCTCCCTCCTTCTGTCAACTGCTAAGGCTTATAGCTCACCTGCCTTGCCCTCCTCCAAGAAATCCTCC
Source organism: Peromyscus aztecus (assembly GCA_902168405.1). Taxonomy (NCBI): domain Eukaryota; kingdom Metazoa; phylum Chordata; class Mammalia; order Rodentia; family Cricetidae; genus Peromyscus; species Peromyscus aztecus. The sequence continues at coordinate 10,353 of CABHPQ010002096.1, forward strand.
AGTACAATGCTGCCCCTTCTCAAGGCAGCAGGAGAGTCGTCTATACCACCTTTTACTTCTCTTCACCAGGGATTTGCACTAAGACAGCTCCAATATGAATTAGGCACTGACCATGTTTTATTGCTTTGGGCCAATGATACAACCAGACAAAGCGTGTAAGCATGTACTCCAGGAAATGGTTAGAAACAGCTCTACAATTTTCCAGTCAATAAGAGCTAGACGTAAACTGCTTTAGCTTCAAAAGATGTGTTAACTATTATGCCATTCTAAATATTACATTTTTATTTTTATTTGATTTAAAATGGCTAAAGGACATTGAACACTATGTTTTCAGGATCCACAACTCCAATATAATCAAAACAAGTGCTCAATTGGTAGACAAATCAGTGGCTTATTTATTGAATTTCATTTATTGGGGGAGGGATACACACATGTACTGAGGTCAGAGGACAATTTATAAGAACTGGTTCTCTCCTTCACCCATGTGGGTTCCAGGCATCAGACTCTGGGTGTCAACCTTGGTGGCAAGCACTTTTACCCAGTGAGCCATCTCAACAGTCCTGATGAATGATTTTAAACTTTAGCCAGAATCAGAATGAAGATCATGAGGACAAAGGGCTGAGATTTAGTCCACTGCTGTTCATTTACTAGACCAAAAGATTAAAGATTAAGAGCTTAATCTTCTATATTACTATATATAGTAATATAGCTCATGCTGCCACTTAACGAGGTGTTCCTGCCTCGGCTTCCCGAGTGCTGGAGAAGTTGCATATCTACTAAGATTGTGGGTGGTGTTAATGCTGCTGAGCTGGGCTCGTGCTTGGACAAGCATGGCTTTAGATGAAGAGTATCTATACAACCACTTCAAGGGATCCAAAGCATTTGAGACTTGTCAGTTTCACCAGGAAACTCTCTAGCTTCCTAGTTTAAGAAACGTAAGTATCCTTTCCAAGTAGGGCCTGGAAGAATGATTCCTGTAAACAGCAGTGAGGAGAAGAAAGGCTGGTCTGCCATCAATAAGGTGATGGTCTAGAATATAGCATCAGCATTCACAGGTGCAGCCATTGCATAGGCTCAAGCAGTGTCCTCCCTAGATGCCCATTGAGATTTGTAAAGTTGCCGTGTAAGAGATAGGAATTTAAGAAATATGCTCTGGTAGGGGTCTCAGCAAACCCATCTAGGCCAAAAGAATAAGGACTGTCCCATATCATATCCATGGCCCATTGTCCAAAATATATAATGAGATGAATATTCACCAGAAAATCTCTATTTAATAATTTTAGTTGTTTTTATGTATACTGTAGGTGTATGAGTGTTTTGCCTAAATGTATGTATGTGCACCATGTGCATGCCTGGTGTCCTCAAAAGTCTGAAGAAGTCATAAGGTCCCTGGAACTGGAGTTACTGATGGTTGTAAACCTTCATGTAGGTGCTTGGAATGAAACCTGAATCTTCTGCGAGAGCAGCAAGTGCTCTTAACCATTGAGCTATCTCTCCGATCCCTTAGTCTTTTTTAAATAGTTTTAGGTTTCAGAAAACTGAACAGAAAGTAGAATTACATATATTCTCCTCCTCAAGTTTCTTTTATTAAAATCTTAGTGCAGTACAACTTAAAATACATATACCAACTGGGCATGGTAGCTCACGCCTTTAGTCCCGGTACCCCAGAGACAGAGGCAGGCAGATCTCTGTAAGTTTGAAGCCAGCCTGGTCTACAAAGTGACAGCTTTGGTCTGTTACACAGAGAAATCCTGTCTCAAAACAGCAAATATATGTGATATACATATATATGTATATATATGTGTGTAGATTATTACTTCACCATATAGTTTATATGACAGAGAAACAGTTGTAACATGGCGATTGGGAGGTAAGCAAGCCAAAAATCTGAAACTGTAAATAAAGGCTACAGGCAGCCTGTGAATGTATGTCAGTCTTTGGAGATCTAGAGCCTTAGTTTCACGTGTGGAACCTAGATAGGATAGTTAAGAGATGGCATCATGTCACCTCCCTCACCACTCTCATGAGCCAATAGATAAAGAAGATTAAACCCTAAATTAATTAAATGAACAGACTTTCCTCTCAGAGAGATCGTAAAAATAGAGGCTGGCCTCCACTTTAGTCCTGGATGGAGCAGGACAAGGAAGAAAATCTTATCTCTGGAGAATCCCTGAGCAAATGTAGCACTCATGTGTGTACAGACCTGAAATCTATACTCTCTGACTTGCAAAATCTCATGCCAACCATCTATCACAAAGAGGCATGGAGTTAATTCTAGCAGTCAAGTGTGTATATGATCACTCCTCCAAAGAGAAGAACAGATTTGTGTGAAAATATGATATGGAGGCAACTTGACCTGGGTTTCTGAAGATCAGGAGTAGCCTCCCTCAGAAGCAGAATTCAGAGATCTGAAGGATTGTGAGGCAGAGCTAGTGTGTGGCTTTCCACATCCACACCTGTTTCTCTGTCAGGAGAATCTAGTGCCTACTTACACCAGATAATAGAGCCTGAGGAAACATCTACCTGTGCCCTCTGTGATCAATGCAGAAGGACACTCAGCCTCCACCAACTAATGCTTCTACTCAGAAATGTTCTGGGAAAACAGTATAAAGAATTGAGGAGGGCTGGAGAGATGGCTCAGTGGTTAAGAGCACTGGCTGCTTTTCCAAAGGTCCTGAGTTCAATTCCCAGCAACCACATGGTGGCTCACAACCATCTATAATGGGATCTGGTGCCCTGTTCTGTCATGCAGGCATACATGCAGGCAGAACACTGTATACATAATAAATAAATATTTAAAAAAAAGAATTGAGGATAATTTTGAGTCTACAGTGGAAAAGACAAATTGACAACTATTAACAATGAAGTATGTTATGTAGTGATATCAGGTGGATCAGGAGTCAGTGGTCACTCATCCTCATGCCTTAAGCCAGTACATCCCTTACTTATGGCCTCAGCTATGGTTCTAGCTGCCTAGCTTCCCTGGACACTTGTCATTTTGCAAATCTGGTTTCTTAACTTTCTCTGCTGTTCTATGAAGTACCCTGTATCTTTCCAAAAAAATCCCCACCTGCTGATTTCACCAGGGTCAGATTTCATGTTTTGAGACCAAGAGATGTCACTTTTTTTCAGTAAGAAAATACCCAGATGGGAGGCTGAGAGAAGCAGGAGGGGTGGGGAAGACATTCCAGGCTGTGCCCAGCTCTCTCACACTCCACATCTGGTTACAATTCTCCTTCACTCTCCCTCTGCTCTCCACAGTACTCATGTTGTATTTGTATTTTTGAATCCCTTCTAGTCTCTCTTTGTTATTTTAATAAGAGAAAAAATGAACCTACACTTCAGATTCTGTAGTCAACTGTCTTATAAGAGCTACATTTAAAGGAATAAAACCAAATATTAACCCTCTAGTGTCAACAAGCAAAAGACCAACTCAAAATCTGTGGGGAGACTTCTTAAAATAACTTATTACATCCCCAAATATTTCCAAGCCCAATAAGCAAGGGGCATCCTTATTAAAGACATTTAATACACGGGATGGTTACATTGTATATTTTAAACATCATAGGTATGCCAGAGATCAATCTTTTATGTGTTATAGAAATGCACTATTACATCCCAAAATATTTCCAAGCCCAATAAGCAAAGGGCATCCTTATTACAGACATTTAATACACAGGATGGCCACATTGTATATTTTAAACATCATAGGTATGCCAGAGGTCAATCTTTTATGTTATACAAATGCACATATGTGGAAACAGACACACGCACCTTGTCAGTGGAGGTTACATAAGGACCAGCCTGTAGCCCATTTCATAAAATTATTTCATGGTTTCATATTTTTAAATGACTATAGCTTTAATATGTGATTTGCCTTGGCTTTCATGACAGGTAAGTAGCCATATCTTTATTTTATGCTCTGTCTTTGCTTGGAATCATGTTGTATGTTTTAACATCATTACTGTGAGAACTCATGGTGTGCTAATAGTCTATTACAGATACCTTCAACTCACCATTGGTTAGCATATATATGTGTGTGTGTGTGTGTGTGTGTGTGTGTGTGTGTGTGTGTGTGTTTGTATATGTGTGTATGTATATACATATATATGTATATATTCTACAACAATTTGAAAGTAGAAATCATATATCAAACTTTGACTTTTACTCTTTACCTAAATGAATATGGAGTCAGATTCTCTTTCACTCAGCTGGGCAATGCGGTGAGTCACCAGTTCCCAGTCAGCCATAGGATCGATCACAACTGATGCTCAGGGGTATTGCAAAAGTTTGGAGATGTTGTATTTTGTGTTTTTAGATCTCATGTCAACAAAATTCCCAATGGTATGCCCCACTTCTGGTAAGAACAAGAGAACAACTACTCTGAGGCTCTCTCAGAGCTAAGGCAAGCATCCTACCACCGAGATAAACTTCCAAACCCAGAGCCCTCCATTTTGGAGACAAGGTATCATACTGGCTATAATTACTGTTGAGATAAAACTCAAATTAACCAGCATGAAGGTAGAGGTCAGTGGTGATCATAGCAGATGAATAAAGGCTCTCACAACTGATGATACCAGACATATCAAAGTACAGAAAGTGAATCAGTAAGACAGAAACCATCAGCACCCATGAAATCAATGTACCTGAAGAAGAGTGCTACACTATGGATAACAGGAAAGTACTTTGGTGTGTAAGGAATACCAGTACTGAAGCCCATACTGCCTGGTTTATAACAACCCCAGCTAGGTAAGAAGTTCTTCTGATTCACTAAAAGTAGGCCAATAATTCTGTACACACACACACACACACACACACACACACACACACACACACAATTTACAGCAAGTTATGGGTGGTTGTAATGTTTCAGAAGCGTCAAACTTATAGCGTGAAGGCTGGTGACAAGGCAGCAGGCTGATTCTGACAGTGCTGAGGTTTTTCAAAGAGAAGCTGCAGAAGATGATTGTAACTAAGAAGTATTTGCCAGAGTGAACATCAAATATAAATGAAATATGTTTGTTCTGGAAGCAAAGGCCAGAGCATGCATTCATTCATCAAGAGCCCAAAGCAATGGCAGGCAAAGACCCAAGGCATTCATAAAGTAGCTACTGTTGCTTTGGATAATGTTATGGGGTCCAATAAAAGCCTTTCCTAAGAGAGGTTTATAAGGTGAGCAATGAGCTGTTCCTTGTTTTAATGTGTGTATACATGTCATATACATGTGTACATGTGGGTGTCATGTAAGAGATTGACCTTTAACCCATAACAGTCATGGGTTAAATACAAATACTAACTAAACCATCTGTTAAATGAGTAAATTATAATGATGACCTTAGCTTTATCACATGGACCTCCAGGGAACATTCTCAAATAACAAGCAAACAGTAGACAACATTGCCCAACTGCAGAATAAGGTAAGTGTTCTGAACAAGTATTAGGTAGGCTGAGTTAAGCTAGTGTGTTTAGTGGGTTACATGGATTAAACATTTTTAACTAATGATGTTTTCAATTTATAATGTGTTTGTTGTGATATAGCGCTATCATAATTAAGGTGACATTTGTACTATGATTCCTAAATAATCAGTAGAATCCTAAATGACCAAGAGAAGATAAATGAGAGATTTCTGGGTAGAGAAAATAGCATAAATTTCTATGGAGTCACAGAAAATTCCATTATATTTAGAAAAAAGTGGGTAATATAATGCCTAAATCATTGCACAGCTACAAGAGTATAATGGGAGAAGTCCTCCAAAGGCCTATGTACGGCCAGGGTTGGCCACCAGGAAGGTGACTTTGTGATCCAAAGGCCTATGCACGGCCAGGGTTGGCCACCAGGAAGGTGACTTTGTGAAATGGAGAAAGATTTGAGAGGTTGGGCCTGGTAGAAGGCCTTAGAGTCATTGAGGAAATGGGAGACCCTGGACTCTTCCTTGTTCTGTCTACTCCCCCTGGAGGTGAGATGAGTGCTTTTGCTCCACCATTCACTCCCACAGTGAGGTGCAGCCTCACCACAGGCCCAAAACAGCCAGGCCCAAGGCCATGGCCTGAAAGCTGTAACTGTGGCCACGATAAACCTTTTCCTCATAAATAGTTAACTCAGCTATTTGTTCTGTTGTACCTGTTTCGCAAAAACCCCGGAGACCACCAAGGAGCCTGTTTCTGTTGCAAGCACATAAGGGTCCTTTTATTCAGGTTCAACCTGGGCCACCACCTGGCAGATAGAAGGAAATGTAGCATCATCCATGAGCCCAGGTGTAGAGAGTTTTTATAGGGAAAAACCACAAGCCGGGAATTACGTGCTTGGGATTGGGTAGAAGGCATATGGGGCAAGGTGATTTTTTTGAAACTATTGGTCTAGACTAAACCACATTTGAAACCATTGGGTTAGACTTTTGGTGGGGAACCACAACCTGCTGAACAGGATTATCTGGACTGTTCAGCAGGATTATCTAGATATCTTCAAGGGCCATAAACCACAAACAGGATGTCTGCAGGAGGATACTGCTCTGTATCTTTAATGTCATGGCACATTCCTGAGGTCCTTCCGGAAACTGAGTACAGCAGGTGGTCTGAGATGGTGGTCCTTTCCTAAGATGGAGCCTGTAAAGTCAAGTCTAGACCTTCACAGTTCCAGGAACAGAAAGCAAACACTTGTCTGCCCTTGCTGTATCTTGTCACTAATCAGAGTCATTATTCCCTCTGGGAGATTCCACAGGAGATCAAAAAAAGGCCTTCTCACAGGTGTTACCCTTCAAGGACACAGAAGGAGCCAGCACTCCGCTGTGCAGGACTCGGCTGCTTTGGACTGATTCACAGCAGGGGAGTCATCTGCCTGCAGCCTGTTCCCTTCTTGCTTCATGCTAGATACTTGCTCAGTAAACAGAGTTCAGAACTATGCTACATCTGAGACACATCTTTAATGTCTATAGTTACCTCAGGAAGTAATAAGAGCGCATCATGGTTTCCTCTTTAATTCAGACATCTCTACGGCTCTGTCCCTGGGCTGTCACCTGCAGTTTGGTTGTAAATACACAGAATGTGTCCCATTTTGAGAGCAACCAGAGAACTAATGGCTGTTGTTGGTTTGCAGATAAATATACAATGGCCTGTGTAGAAATCCAGAGATTTCTGTCTCTCACAAAGTTAAGGTAAGAGAGTGGGGCCTTTGTGTCCACTCAGGAAGCAGCAGTACGTCATGCTCACTTTACTTCCGTACAGAAACTAATGGGAGAAAATACCTCCTGTCTCCCTTCCCCATTGCGGAATATGGTGCAGGGTTGATGATGCCACGTGGGAATCCTTATGGCGGCCTCTGTAAGACACTGTGTAACAATTGGGAAGGGCTTCAACATTCTCCTCATGGCAGAGCCATTGTTTCAAGCACCATTTTAGCTGAATTCTACAGTTATTCATGCCTACTGAGGTGTTTGTTTCATTGAACAGCTGCGGACACTGCCTTGGAGAGGAAAATAAATGTCTATTCTGTGCCTGTTACAGTTTGGAGGAAGGACTCCCACCGTAACCACGGTGATAATCTTTCTCCATTGAAGCACACACTGGAACGCATTACTTTCAGGGAGACACGAGTGGGCCATTCTTTCTCACTCACTGAATCCTCTCACATTCAGCAATTCTAAGCAGAATGGAAAATAAAGATTGAGTGATATTTTAATTTTTCTCTGGCTATTTTTTGAAGTTTCCCTCGAAAATGTAGTTTCCATTGAATTTTGTTTTAATGTTTGCTAAGATTTACTTTTTAAAATAAGTGTGTATTTGTGTATGAGTGTATATACACCCGTCTGTGCATTAAAAACGAGGGATTAAGCAGCACAGGCCTGAACACGCGGTCTGTCCCCGGAGGATGACCCCTTCTGCTACTGCCACCTGGTGGCAGCATACCTAAACCTCAAAGAAAAGAATGCAAATCCACTCAGAGGCTCCCTTTCGTCCAAAAAAAACTAAAAACAGCAATTTCTAAACTGCATAGAAAGCCAGAGTCTTAATATAAGCATATATTCAAGAGAGGTGTACTATGACATGAGCTATAAAGAGGAATAAACAAAAAATGGGATGAATTATTTAAAAATTATTTTCAGCCCTTGAATGTAGACAGGGGAAGGTTAACAAAAACAAAGGACATATGCAAATGCCATGTAGAAACCTTCTACTTTATGAGCTAAAAATGCATATTTTTAAAAGATCTTGAAATAAAGGTAACCTACACGGGTACTGAGAAGTTACAGGTTTTTAATATAAATCTCTGGTGTCAGATTCAGGACACTTCCCTATGAGTTATTGACCAGTGAGGCCCAGATGCTCCAAAAAGTACAGCCTATTGCTGTTGCTCTTTGATGGCACAATGATTAGATGGTGAGACCCTATTGCTGAAGATACTATACACTTTGGGTTCAGGACACAGAAATCAAGCTAGGACAGATCTCAAAAGGGAGAAGATTGTGGACATCATTCAAAGGAGCAAAAGATCTCTATTTTTTTTTTTTGAAAAATCCTAAGTCATACTACAAATGTAACTATGAACTCCTAATTTTGTTTTTCAGATGCCCAGCAGTAGCTTCTCTAATTTCCTTTCCATTGGTATATATGTACACAATAAACTATTAATCAGTCATTAGGAAGCACAAAATCCTGAGGCTGGAGAGGTGCCTTGATGGTCAAGAGGACCTGGTTCGATTCCTAACACCCACATAGCAGCTCATGACTATCTGTAACTCCAGTTCCAGGTTTTTCCACACACTCTTCTGACCTGCCTGGGTACCAGGCATGCCTGAGGTGCACATACACATGCAAACAAACCACTTATATACATAGAGTGAAAATAAATCATTTTTAAAAGAAGTACAAAGTTTTACGTCACTCGCCGGGAAATGGATGGAACCGGAGATCATCACATAGAGCAAACTAAGTCTGATTCAGAGGAACAAGTATCACAGGTTTTCTCTCACATGCAGAACCTAGCTGAAAGGAGAGCAGGAAGAACAACAGGAGGAAGGAGTGTGAGAGAGTATGGGAGACGAACGTCATCAGAGCACGCCGTGCACCTGTGTGAAAACGTCACGTGATACATTCTAATTTAAAAGTAGACATGAACCAGTTCCATTCGGTATGTACTCAGGTTCCAGGAGCCATAAAACCCACTCCTTCAAGTATAACACAGTTAGAAGGTGATTATATTTGGACACATCACTTCCCCTTTTGTATGGGGAACTCATTTTAATGTTACATTTATGATAAAAATATAACAAAAACCTCACATAGTGGTACACGACTCAGGGAGGCTGAGGTAAGGCGATTTCTATGATTTCAAAGGCAGCCCCGGACTACAAAGCAAGGACCAACCAGGACTACTGAGCAAGAATCACCTCTCTCAACAAACCAGCTAGAAACTGACATTTTAGTCAAACCAATTACTATCTCCTTGAAAAAATTCAAAATCCAGTCAGCAAATGGACTCGAGTTTGGGGAGAGTTAAAAGTTGCAAAAGTTCCTCTTGGAGAAAAAATGGGAGTCACGACACCATAGCCAAGACCCACTTCTCTCCAGGGAGGCCTGTTCATATTCGGGAATACGTGGACACACTGATCTGCCATGCTTCTCCTCTGTACTACATGTCTCCACAGTAACTGCCTTGTTTGCAGGGTTTGTTTTTCCTTTTTTAAGAAGTGTGTGTGTGTGTGTGTGTGTGTGTGTGTGTGTGTGTGTGTGTGTGGCAGAGACAGAGAGAAACAGAGAGAAAGAATGGATGATTTGTTCACATTTACGTCTGTACACCAAGTGGAATGCAATGTCTGCAGAGACCAGAAGAGGGCGTTAGATCCCCTGAAATCAGAGTGATAGCCAGTTGTGAGCCACCATGTGGGTGCTGGGGACCCAACCTTGATCCTCTCTGCAAGAACAGCAAGTGTTCTTAACCACCAAGCCATCTCTCCAGCCCCATCATTTGTGGGTTGTTTTACTTAGAACGTGGCAACATTTTTCAGAGTCATTAATAAACCCTAATCCCTGTTCTCTACCCCACTGCACAAAAGTTACACATAGAGAAAAACAATTCATTAAGACAAAGTTCAAATAAGCCCCACAAGGCTAACTCTCCTCAAGACTCAAGAGAAAAACCCTCCGGGATTCATTAAAAGTTCACTTTTCTCTAACAACCTTGGAGGAGTCTGTGCTGGATGATGCAACACCGGGGAAAGCTCCTGAGCGGATGTCACCACAGAGACTGTTGCCATGGAGACTTCATTTCAAATGTGTTTCAATTTTATTAGAACACAAGTGAGTGTTATTTTTCAATTATTTTTATTCTTATTGAGATAAAAGTCACATAACATAAAATTCACCATTTTAAGCATTTTAGAGTTTTCATCCACAGGCTTTTAGTACATCTTGGTAAACACTATTTACTTCCAAAGCCTTCTACCATTCCCACCCCACCCCCCAAAAACACTATCATTTCCCTGCTTCCTGTGACTGCCAGCCCATGAACACCAGCGGCCTGAACCTATTGTGGATGTTTCATCCAAATGAACTTGAAGCCTCTGTGGCCTTTATGCTGGCTTCTCTCACTTAGCATAATGATTTCAGGGTTTATCTACGACAGCACGCCTCACACCTCCATTTCTTTCTTTCTTTCTCTCTCTCTTTCTTTCTTTCTTTCTTTCTCTCTCTCTTTCTTTCTTTCTTTCTTTCTTTCTTTCTTTCTTTCTTTCTTTCTTTCTTTCTTTCTTTTTAATAGAATGTCATGTAGACCAGACTGGCCTAGAACTCACCATATAGCAAGGTTCGCCTTGAACCCCTGATCCTCTTGACTCCACTTGCCAAGTGCTGAGATTACAGGCATGCATCACCATGCTTGACTTTGTTCCTTTTTAGAGCTGAATAACATCTCATTGTGTGGGGATATTACATCTTATTTGTCCATTTATTAGTTTATAGTCATGTGGGTGGTTTCCACTTTTAGACTTCTATAACTAATGCTACCTGAAGGTTAACCAAAGATGAGGGCTTAGGACCTACTCAGGCCTTCTGTGAGCAGTGTTCAATCTGAGTGTGCCTGAGTCCTTCTAGGCAGGCAACATGACTAAGCTGGAAAAGCACCTGCCAGGCAAGCCTAAAGACCTGAGTTCAATCCCCAGATCCCACTTAAGGTGGAAAGAGAGAACTGACTCCACAGAATTATCCTCTGACCATCATACTCTGATGCATATGTGCACATATACAAAACACACACACACTAAAATAAAATAAACATGCAATAATGATGAGTAAAATAGCAATGGCATGTAGCCTTCTAGTTTGTCACAGTCACACAATGCTTTGTGAAATCCTGATTTACCAGAATAGCTTATTCTCCATTCTCTCCTCCTGTGCTTTCTAGTCAATACACCATTTGTCCCAGTCGCCATACCTTGCTTCACTGCAACTAATATAATCACCTTTTAATGACTTACAAGTCCCAGCTCCCTGCTCCCATTCTACAAGGTCATCTCAGCCCTGACATCATGTCAGGCAAACCCTTTGCACTCCCCTCATACATACACAATGGAATACTACTCACCTTTGAACATGAACCCAGAAGACACTATGTTAAGTAAACTAAGCAATGTGCAGAAAGACGATTATTCTTGTGGACTCTTGTATGTGGAATCTAAGGAGAAATTAACTTTGTGGAAACAGAATGGAACAGAGCAGTGGTCACTGGAGGTGGGAGGGGCCTGCAACAGGGACATGTAGGTCAAAGGGTACAAACCTGCAGTGATATAAAATGAATAAATATAAAGAAACAACATATAGCACAAAGACTACAATTAATAACTGCATATTGTATATTGAAAATTCTACTTGAAGTAAGAGTTTAGGTCTTCTTACAAAGCACACAAAAAGTTACATAAGATGACAAGTGACTTAATTGCTTACTGTAGTAGTCATTTCACAATGTATAAATATTCATCTTCTTAATGGGTAGAAGGATGCAGTTGGATAAATGTGTAATGTTCTATAACACAGCAGTGTGACTATAGTTGGAAATAATCAATTGTTTATTATAAGATCGTGAAGAGCATGCTGAATGTTTCCAACACAGAGACATATGTGTCTGAAGTGACCCAATCATCCTGACCCAATCATCATAATGTTGCATGTACTGTTGCACAATACCCCATAAATACAGGATATTACTGAGTGCCAATTAAATAAATATTTTATTTGGAGTTGTGTGCGTGTGTGTGTGTGTGTGTGTGTGTGTGTGTGTGTGTGTGTGTGTGTCCATGTATGCAGGTGCCTGCATGTTACCACATGCATGTGAAGGTCAGAGGACCTTGCATATCCATCCTCACATTCCAGTAAGGCAGGGTCTCTTTCACTGTTTGCTGCTGCATATGGCAGGCTAGCCAGCTGGGGATCTTCTGGAGATTCTCCAGTCTCCACATGCCATCTCATAGTGGGAGCACAGCGGTTATATACAGGCACTGCCATAACAGCTTTTACATAGGTTCTGAGCTTTCAAACTCAGAACCCTTTATTTGCATAGCAAGCACTTTACCCACTGAATCATCTCTCATTCCTAAACAGACATTTTAAAAGATTTTGATTGAAGCACAGAGAGGAACGAAAGTTATGCCCCTGGCAGTCAGTTGGATAAGGAAATGTAAATATTACAAAATATTACATGTATTATAATATTGTACATTTATCGTAATGTAATATTGTAATATCACAATATTACCAAGTAGCCATCTCCTTGAATGGAAGGAAACATGCCGTTCACCTTGAATTTCTATAATTAAAAACTTCAGCCTTCTTTAGGAGGTCTGTTGTGCTCTCCGCCAGATACTTGTGCCAGGAATGTGGGCTGCTGTCTCCAAAGCTGCTGCCGACAAGCTGGAATAGGAGAAGCATCCAGGAGAATTTAAAAGCCACGATGCTCTCTTGCTGAGAAATTGTGTGTTCCCTGGTCACTGCAAGGTCTGTATTAGTACTCCACGTGCTACGAAGGTGGTTCTGATTTTGTCAGATCATTTGTTGTTTTGTGGGTAGGGAGAGGCCTTCTGAGTCCCCCTACAGCCCTGCTTGTAGACATTGCTCTGGAACCACCGTTTTCCCTCCTTGTTCTCAGACATTTGTCAGCTGGATGGCAAGTAGAACTGTCTGACCCCAGTGTTCAGCATAAGCTTGGGAACCAGAGTGATGTCAGTCCCAACCATGGCTCTGCCACTGCCAAGCAACTGGCCGTGATTAATCTCTGTAACCTTTCTCCGGATGTCAAGTCTTTTATCTAACATGAAGATAATAAGGCACATCCCAAAGGTCATAAGTAATGCTGTTTCTGACCCCTGAATTTAAAGTATAAAGCTCATGTTGCAGTGTGGACTTGTCATATTCACCAGTATAAATAGAAAATCAAAGAGTCTTCCCTAGGGCCTGAGGTGTATACGTGAAATCAAACAAAATAATGTCCTTTGTTTCATTTGTGTGTGTGTGTGTGTACACATGTTCGTATGTGTTGAGGCCAGAGGCTGACATCTGATGCCTTTCGCAGTCGCTCTCCATCTTCTATTTTGAGACAGCGTATCTCACTGAACCTGTAGCTCTCCACTTAGAAAAGCAACGAACCCCAGGGATGCTCCTGTCCTCACCTCCCTGATTCTGGGATGACAGGTGTGCACTTCCACATCAGGTTTTCTACATGGTTGTCAGGGATCCACACTTGTGTCCTCGTCTTTACACATCAAGCACTTTACTGACTGAACCATCCCTCTAGCCCAAAATTATGTATTGTAAAATGTGATACTGGGAATGTAAATTATAAACAGTATATATAATATCACTTTAGGAAAATAAGGCAATATGAACCCACAGGGAAATCTCTGGAAAGGTAGCATGAAGTAGTTAAGAATGTTCATCATTTGGATAGGAGTGTGATGGTTTTGATTTCTTGTGTTTTATGTGTATTTATCATTTTACATGCATGACAATTGCTTTTTATTTTAAATTCTTAAAAAAATACAGTGATACCTTATTGTTTTGTATTGCATTGTATTGCTTGCATCTTAGTTTAGGTCATACAGTGTCACTGTGTTCAACTTGCCAGTAACTACTATGTCTGAGTTTAATTTACTTAGTTTTAAATTTGTTGCTTATGCTTTTAATGTCAAATCTGAAAAAAAAAAAAACCCCACTGCCAAACACAAGGCCATCCCAAACTGTCCTACAGTGGCTGCACCATTTTACATTCCCATCAGCGATGTATGATGGCTCTCCCTTCACACACTGTTGGCAGCACCATAAATTAGCATAGTCATTGTAAAAAAAAAATACAGTACAGAGTTTGCTCAAAATAAAATTCAATGATCAATTTAAAATAGTGCTCTGTTAGTCCACTGCTAAGTATATACATCCAAAGGAATTAAACCAGTATATTGAAGAAATGTATGTACTACCATTCATAATAGCTAAGACATGGAATCAACTTAGGTGTACATCAGTGGGTGGATGAATGGATGGATGGATGGATGGATGGATGGATGGATGGATGGATGAATGGATGAATGGATGGATGGATGAGAAAATGTGATGTATATACACAATGAAATGCTATCACATCATTAAGAGGACAAAATCTTGGCATTTGCAAAAACATGGATAAATTAGAAGACACTTTTTTAAAGTCAGGCATATAGAGACAAACAGAAGGATCTCATTCATATGTAAAACCGAAAAACTGATTTCACTAAAGGGGATAATAGAATTTTAGTTACCACAAGCTTGCATGGTTAGGGTGGAGGGTGGCAAGATGTTAGTCAAGGAGGGTAAAATTACTCCTGAATAAGAGGAAAGGTCTATAGGATAGGATATATAGGAGAGAGACAGAGAAACAGAGAGAGATGGGGAGGAGAAATCAGAAAGAGGAGAGACAGACAGACAGAAAAAGAGAGTAAATGAGTGATTGCCTGGGACCATGGAGTAGAAGAAAATGGATAGGTATGGAAAGGGTAGGGAACAGATGCTAATGGCTATGGATTTACTGTCTTGTGTGATAAAAATACTCTAAAATGGATTGTGATGATGGTTTGCACAACACTGTGAACATACTAAAAGCCACAGAACTATACTCTTCGAATAAGTGGACTGTGTGACAAGTGGGTTACATTTCAATACAACAGTACTTAAAATACAAGCATTTGGGCTGATGTGATGCCTCAGTAGATAAAGGTGTTTTCTACCAAGCCTAATGACCTGAGTTAGATCCCTGGGACCTACATGGTAGAAGCAGAGAAGCAGCTTCTACAAGTGGTCCTCTGGCCTTTATGTCACACACACACACACACACACACACACACACACACACACACACACATTAAATGAGTAAAGAAATGCAGTTTTTTTTATTCAAGTATGAAAATTCCAATTTCTCTATAGTCTCACTGGTATTTGTTGTTACCCATCTGTTTTTTTGTTGCAATTGTGTGCATAGTTGTATGGGGTGGGTGTGGAGGGGTGCGTGTGTGTGTGCCATTGCTCATGGAGGCCAGTAGAGGGCATCAAATCCCCTAGAACCAAAGTTACAGGCGATTATGAGCAGCCTCACATGAGTGCTGGGAATCTAGCCAAGGTCCTCTGAAAGAGCAATATATGGAGACTGTTGAACCATTTTTCTAGCCTGCCCATCTTTTTTATTATAAGCATCTTACTGGATGTTAAGTGGTATCTCAGTGTGAGTTTACTTTATAATTTCCTAATGGCTAATGGTATTTAGCATCTTTTCATATGCTTGTTTGAAATATAAACCCCTTCTTTGGGGAAATGTCTAAGTTTGTCGATTTTCAGTTCTATTATTTTTAGTGTCAAATCTAAGAATTCACTGCAAAATCCAAGGTCATGAAAATATCTTCTGATTAGCTGGGCGGTGGTGGCGTGTGCCTTTAATCCCAGGACTCAGGAGACAGAGGCAGGCGGATCTCTGTGAGTTCGAAGTTAGCCTGGTCTACAGAGTGAGTTCCAAGACAGCCAGGACTGTTTCACAGAGAAACCGTCTGGAGAAAAAAAAAAAGAAAGAAAGAAAGAAAGAAAGAAAGAAAGAAA
>CABHPQ010002096.1:26550-49241 GCA_902168405.1 Peromyscus aztecus
AAAGAAAGAAAGAAAGAAAGAAAGAAAGAAAGAAAGAAAGAAAGAAAGAAAGAAAGAAAGAAAGAAAGAAAGAAACTTCTGATGTTATCTTCAGAGTTTTATGGCTTCAAAATAATTTAAAAGATAAAACCTTAACTTTTTTTAAAGGGGCTCAAGATTTCTCAACAATTCTCTTGGCTTCAACATATAATTGTCATCCACAGTAACCCTGAGAGGTTGAAAAGCATGGTTAAACCAATATAGTGCTTTGAGAATCAAAGCTTAAACATGTATCACGAATTGTTAGAGGGTCTTATTAATAAAAACAAACCTGAATCCAGGAATTGGGGTGAATGCTGGAAGATCAGAGAAGCAGAACAAGCCACAGCCTCTTCACCTCGACAGTTCCTCAGCTGATCCTGTTTCCCCAGACTGGAAGCCTCTGAGTCCTCATCCAAATGGATCTCAGCTGAACTGTACTGCTCAAAAGCCTAAAAGTTTAACCAGCCTGGTTCCTGGTTCTCTGCTTCCTGTCATCACTTCCTGGGATTAAAGGCGTGAGTCACCATGCCTGGCTGTTTCCAGTGTGGCTTTGAACTCACAGAGATCCGGATGGGTCTCTGCCTCCCAAGTGATAGGATTAAAGGCATATATGCCACCATTTTCTGGCCTCTATATCTAGTGGCTGTTCTGTTCTCTGACCCCAGATAAGTTTATTAGGGTGTACAATATTTTGGGGAACACAATATCACCACATAAACATATGAAAGCGGTGAAGCAGTGACAGTAGTTGACATTTTTCAGGAAAGAAAAAGGAGAGGTGATAAGGAAGTAAAGGAGCCAGATTTCTTGAGACCACAATACAAAAGACACAGAGCAGGGGGGGACCCGGTTCCCTGGTTCAATCAGTTTTCTTTTGCTCTGTATCTAGTTACACATTTTAATGCTGCCCTCATCTGAACTCTCCTGAGCTCCTCTGAACACAGAAGGAGCACTCTAGATCTCGTCTTTTCTTAGCATACTTATCTTATGAGGACAAACGACATTCCAAGAGAAATTTGTCCAATTTTTTATAAGTACGAAATTCATGATTGATAATATCTGGTTCTTCTCCAGCAGAACACTGTGCCCAGCCTAGTCTCAGATGCTGGCGTTTCAACATTCCTGGGGTTTGAGCCCAATTCCCAATTTGTTGGATCCAATTTCATATGCAAAGTAAACTCAGCTATTGGCATACACATGCAAAGTGCTGAATCTCACTTCTCTTCATATTTTCTTCCATTTTCAGTGTATATGTACCCACAAATATAAATACAATTTTCATAAGTACACAGTTGGGAAAACATACATGAGTTGTGGGTGTGTACAATTCCTTGTTCTTTATTCTTTTCCTTCTTCGGTGACATGTGACCAGATGAGGCACCTACAACAGTTTCTTCATGGCCTTCTAATGTTTACATCTGGGGGACAGAAATTAAACTAGCCAAGTTCCATCAATATTTCTATGCACAGTCTGTTTGGGTGCACACTGTATTCTGTGTGTGTGTGTGTGTGTGTGTGTGTGTGTGTGTGTGTGTGTACAAAGCAAGTCAGGGATCAAATCCAATTATCACCATGTATTAATCACTCAGGATGTCTTCTCTGGCACAGCCTCTAAACTATTGATAAACTTTGTGTTGGAGAACACAATTTTGTGTTAAGAATAGCATGCTACATTGCACTTCTTCCCTGTATTTGCTGAACCAAAGATTACATGCTGACTGACAACCAGTGTCATCACATATCATCAGGTCAGCTTTCTAATTAATTGTAGCATTTGTTTTCTTTTTTATTTTATTTATTTATTTTCGTGTATATGGTTGTTTTTACTGCTTGCATGTCTGTGTACCACATGCATGCCTGGTCCCTCGGAATCCAGAAGAGGACGCTGGATTACCTGAGACTGGAGTTACAAGAAGTTGTGAACTCTAATATGGGTGCTGGGAATTGATCTTGGGTCCTCCGGAAGGTTAACCAATTTTCTTAACCAGTGAGCCATTTCTGCAGCCCAAGTTATAGTATTTGTGAAGGGAAGATTGGATCAACAGCAGACATTGAACCTTATACTAAAACTATTCTATTTTGAGTTAGTCATCATTGGTTCCTTCTCTTACACATTAGCCTATATGATATTGATATGTTCTTCAGGGGTTAGTTTAACACAGCAGTCACTAAATCAATAGTCCTCATGTCCTATTCATTACCTCCCCACCATCTTCACTGCTTCACAGAGGGAAAATTCAGAGTCCTCAGCAGCAGCTCTGGGCTTTTTCTGTGAGTCTTGTGCTTCTCTTCACTTCTGCTCACTTCAGAAAAGGTCAGGAACCACTTAGTAAAATAGTCAGTCCTAGGCAGAGGGCCACTTGTGGGGAAGTGAGGCATTTTTTCAGTCACAGAGGCCTTCTGCCAAAAGCCATGTGAGTGAGCCATCTGGGATATGATTCTCCCAATCCCAGTTCAGCCTTCAAGTGAGCAAAGCCAATCTCTTTTTTTTTCCTGTTTTATAATCCAACACTGTAGAATTTATTTTATTTAGCCATTGATAGCTAACCATATTTATATGTGGATTTGACACTTTTATATCTCAGAAACCATTCATTGTCTTGATGATGATGATGATGATGATGTCTGTAGGACTCCAGGTGGAATGATAATATGTATGATAATTTCACATCCTCAACATATTAAAAAAATCCAGTTTAGAATGAATACATGAAGCAGAATCAAGAGTCATAACAAGACTGAAGCAAAACTGAAAGGAAACTCCAAAGGCTATGGTAGTAAGAGCTAAAGAATCTGCCAGCTTACACCTAGTGATGGGTAGAATACAAATGGTTTTCATTTTTCCCTTATTTATTTATTTATTGTTCATCTATTTGTTTTACATCCTGGCCACAGCCTCTCCCCCACCCCATTCTCCCATTCCAGTCCCTCTCCCCCACCCCCAACCCCTCCTCTTCTGTCTCCATCCAGGAAAGAGCAGGTCTCCCATGGACATCATAAAACATGGCATATCAAGTTGCAGTAAGACTAAGCACCTCCCCATGTATTAACACTGGGCAAGATGACCCAGTATGAGGAGTCGGGTCTCAAAGGCCAATAAAAGAGTCAGAGACAGCCACTCTTCCCACTGACAGGAGTCCCACAAGAGGACCAAGCTAAACAACAGTAACATATATTCAGAGTGCTTAGGTCAATCTCATGCAGGCTCCCTGGTTGTTAGTTCAGTCTCTGTGAGCCCCTATGAGCCCAGGTTAGTTGATTGTGTGAGCCTTCCTCTGGTGTCCTTGACTCCTCTCGCTCCTACACTCCTTTATCCTCCTCCTCCTCCTCCTCCTCCTCCTCCTCCTCCTCCTCCTCCACAGGATTCCTGAACTCCATCTAATGTTCGGCTGTGGGTCTCTGCGTCTGTCTCCATCAGCTGCTAAAGCCAATCTCTTGAATGAAACCTTGTAAGCACTCTATCTTAGCTGCTTCCAAATTCCTGACCTATGGAAAGTGAAAATGATGCATTCACTGTTTAAAGCTGTTAAGCAACTTATTTCGCAGAAATAGTTAGTGCACATATAAAGAGATACCTAAATTCATTAATTATCAAAAGAAATGCAAATTAAAATAATGAAATATTACTGTAAGCCAGTAACCTTATAAGACATAGAAATTATAGAGATTTAATATCCTAACTGAACTCTTTTGTAAGATCATAATGAGAAGTGTACGTATAGACAGGAATTTTTGCTCTGGGTGAAGCTTCTTGTTTCTGGGCAGCAATTCACCATTGGCTTTGGTCCAAGTAGAAGGCCTCTGTCAGGGAGAAAATGAGCCATCAGAGCCTTAAGTTGTTGTGACAGGGGTGGGATGACAGGTGGAAACTTGACGAGCTTCGAACACATGGTCGGTTTTCCACATGGGACATTTGCAGGATGCTCGGAATATGTGAACTGACATCCGCTCAGAATCCTATGCAAAGGGAAAGATCCTCCACCCCGTGATGCTTGGGAGGGGCTAGTGCTAAGCTCGCTCCTGCAAACTCACCGCCCTTCCAAACACAGGCCACATTTTGAAGCTACCTATAATTGGAAGCTAAAAAGCTGAAAGAAAATCCTCTCAAGAGAGTAAAAAGTTCTCAGTCTTTCAAAGTTGAAAGACCTTCAGTCAAAACCCTGGAGAGAACACACTCCAGAATGGCGGGGGAGAGGGGGGAGTGGGGATCATACCCCAGAATGTGGAAAACTAATGCAGAATGTGTCTTAGTGCCTCTTCAACACAGGCCTGACTGTGCATGTTCCTGAGTAGGTAGTGATCAGCATCTCCACCTGTGTGCCTAACAGAAGAAACAAGACCCACCTCTGGTGACAGACTATCTAGAGTATCTGTGATTCTTTGGTTTCTCATACATGATGTTCCGTATATGTTGCAAATTAAAATACAGGCATGCAAAGAGTTAAGGTCATATGACAATCTTGCTCAGCTTTCTCTTTCAACAACAGATAACAGATATGAGCAACTTATAAAGAAAAAAGGTTACTTTGCCTCACCATTTATGGACATTTTAGTCCATATCAAGGATTAAGCTTTTTACATGTGGACCTCTGGGACACTCTGGATAAAACCATAGCATCAGTCAACAATGAAGACAAAGAATAGACAGTATAAGTGAATCCATAGATTGCCTAGATTCCAGAGTTACTGAGAGAGATTATAAAATAATTCTAATTTATATGGTCATCAGAATAAAAAATAAATAAATTACATAAGTATGGAGAGTTTCCATAAGTGAATATTAGCTGTAAAATAAAGGATAACTATGCTACAATCCACAGACCCAGAGAGACTAGGTAACAAGGAGGGTTCAAGGAGAGGATGCTTGGAACTCCCTGGGAAGGGGAAATAGAAGAGACTTCATGAGTGGACTGTGGGTGGGTGGGGATGGGAACATGAGCGACCAGGTAGAGGATAGACAGAGAGGGAGAGTCCTAAAAGAGGCTACTGGAAAGAGGGGGCATTTCAGGGTCAGGAAAAACCTGGCACAAGGGAATCTCCAGGAATCTACAAGGATGACCCCAGCTAAGACTCCTAGCAATAGCAGATACATAGCCTGAACTGGCCATCTTCTGTGACCAGGCAAGACTTTGAATGCAGGGATTGAGACCCCAACCCAGCCACATAACCTTCAACCTACAGTCAGTCCTGCCTATGGGATGTGCTAGGGTAAGGGGGGCTTAGAGATTAAACTAATGACTGGTCTAGCCTAAAACCCATGCCAGGAGAGTAAACCCACCCCTGACACTGCCTGGAGCACCAGGACCCACAGGCTGGATGACCCAGAGACCCAGGATAGAACCAAACACGACTAGAGGGGGGGAAATGTCGATGTAATGATGCCTAACAATATTCTGCTATACTCATATATTGGTGTCTAGTCCAGTTGTCATCAGACAGGCTTCATCTAGCAACTGATGAAAACAGATGCAGTGACCCACAGCCAAACATTTGACAGAGCTTGAGGAATCGTGCAGAAGAGGGGAGAAAGGATTGTAGGAGTCAGGGGGGGTCAAGGACATCACAAGAAACCCCACAGAATCCACTAACCTGGGCTCATAGAGGCTCACAGAGACTGAACCAACAACCAGGGAGCCTGCATGGGACTGACCTAGGCTCATATATGTTATAGTTGTTTAGCTTGGTCCTCTGGTGGGACTCCTAACAGTGGGAGCAGGGGCTGTCTCAAACCCTTTTACTGGCTTTTGGGACCCTACTCTTCATACTGGGTCACCCTGCCCAGCCTTAATACACGGGGAGGTGCTTAGTCTTACTGCAACTTGATATGCCATGTTTTGTTGATACTTACAGGAGACCTGCCCTTTCCTGAACAGAAATGGAGGAGAAAGAGAGAACTGGGGGGTGGAAACAGAGGGAGGGTGGGGAAGGGAGTTGGGAGAAGAGGAGGGAGGAGAAACCGCAGTTTTCCCTGGGATGTAAAATAAAAGAGAGAGAGAGGGAGGGAGGGAGGGAAAGGGAGGGAGGGGAGGAAGGGGGAAAAAAGTAGATATTTTTAAAAGATTATTTAAAAAAAAAAAGTATGGAGAGTTCCACTAGAAAAATCATGATCTCTAAAACAGAATCAAAGGGATTTTTCTGGCCATGACAATGCTCTAATCTTAATAGAATGTAAATTACAGAAGTTTGTGAATGTTTCAAATTTCATTTATGCATTTAAACTTTGTACATACAATTGTATGTATATTTTACCTCAAACGAAATAAAACTGTGGATCAACACAAAAGTAGGTTAATAATACACATGCTGAAGTATTTAGAGGAAAAGAAGGTTTGCAATTTATTTTGAAATACATATTTTAAAAGATAGCTTGGTGGGTACATGATGGATAGATGGATAACAAAACATATAAATAATAAAGTTAAAGATTGCAGGTGTTTAGTATAAAATTCTTTCAGCTTTGCTGTATATTTCAAATTATATAACAAAATATTGATATGAGAATGTTATTAATAGCATGGTAATAAGTTTGGCTTTGGGGTAAAAAAAAATGGATAATTTCCTCAATTTTTTTCACTTATCCAATATGGTTTAAAGTAGTATATGAATTCTTTGACAATCCTTCAAATTGAAAGGCTTAATTCCTCTAAGATACAAGCTGGATTTAATGGTCTCCTTCTAGTGAATACAAGAAATATAGAATAAAAGAAATTTTAAAAAATCATTATATAATGTATTTATTATATTTATTTGTAATAGAACTAAAACATCTATTATAAAAAATAGGTGTTGAGTTTAAAAAATATTTTTCTTGGACACCGAAATATTCATAGAATTTTTCTCTTTATATCTGTTATTATCATGGGATATATCGGTTGACATTTAAATGTTAAATTATTCTTACATTTGTGAAATAAATGCCACTTGCCTCTAGTATTTCATCAACTTGATTTTTATTAGTTTCAGTTTATAAAACAAACTGAAATAAAAGAAAAGAAAAGAAATAAAAGAAAGACAGAAGCATCAGTGGCAGCCACAAGGATTTGCTCATGAAAGACACTGCAGAGTTTGTCTACTTCCTCTCTTTGGTCATCTGCTCCAGGACAACCAGCTCCATGTCACCCTGGAGAGACTCCTGTGGTGAGGAAGTGTGGCCTACTGCAGACACACAAGAAAGACCTGGGATTCCAGGTGAATGACCAGTGAGGACATTTGGTACCGATGGCAAACTAACCAGAGACCAGAACAACCCAGACAAACTGCTCCCCACCCTCTCATCTACAGAATTTTCATAATGATAAATGAGTTTTGTTGTTGTTTTAAGCCCTAAGTTTCTGTGAAACTTGTATGCAGCAACAGAAAACTAGTAACATAATAAGCCACACAAGTGAAACTACACATTCTGAATAGCCACACATTCACTAAAGAAATTATATCCATCGATAAAACTTACACACAAAGAAAACTCCAAGACATGATTTGTTCAACTGTAAGTTTTTCCAAATACTTACTGGAAAAAAATGGTACTAATATTGTATACTCTTACCAAATATAGTTGTTTTTTTAAAAAAAAAAAACTTGCTAAATCTTATAGTGTGGTCAGCATAAGCAGACAACAATATTACAGTGTAAAATTAAATTAATCTCTTAACTGCTTAAGCATAATATTAAATAACTTAAGGAAATTATATTAAACTGAAACTAAAAAAATCAAGTTGAGGAAATACTAGAGGCAAGTGACATTTATTTCACAAATGTAAGAATAATTTAAGATTCAAACACCAACCAACATATCCCATAATAATAACAGATATAAAGAGAAAAATCCTATGAATATTTCAATGTGTCCAGGAAAAGAACTTTTTAAACTCAACAGCTATTCTTTATAAACATACTTAGCAAACTAGCAATAAATAAAAGTTCTTTAACATGAAAAATGTAATCTACCACAAAATCAATAAAACCAAAGAAAGAGATCTACAGTGAGCACCCTATATAAATAGTAAAAACACTGAAAACTTTCCCCCTAAGACTAAGACAAAAATGCACTTATATTCAGTGTTGTGCTGGAGGCCCTGAACAATCAAATTAATGCAACTGAGTAAATAAAGCTATAAAGACTAGAAAAGGGAAAAGCACAATTTTTTTTGTTCATAGATGTGTGGTGTTTTGAATGAAAATGGCCCCCATAGGCTCTTAGAGAGTGGCACTATTAGAAGGTGTGGCCTTGTGAGAGTAAGTGTGGCCTTGTTGGGGAAAGTGTGTCCCTGGGGGGGGGGGGGTGAGCTTTAAGGTTTCAAATGCTTAAGCTGGGTCCAGCGTCTCTCTCTCTTTCTTCTGACTACAGATCTGAATGTAGAACTCTCAGCTCCTTCTCTAGCTCGATGTCTGCCTGCATGCCTCCATGCTTTCTGCCATGATGGCAATGGACTGAACCCCTGAACTGTAAGCCAGTCCTAATTAAAAGTTTTCCTTTGTTTAGTCATGGTCATGGTGTCTCTTCATAACAATAGAAATCCTAACTAGGACAATATAGTTGTTATATTAATAGAAAATGGATCTACCAGCAAATTATATAATCAATAAGTGAACATAAAGGCTGCTGGATGTAAACTTTATATAGAAAAAAATCAATTGTATTTCCATATATTAGCAACAAGTAGGTAAATGCATTTTTTAATTCAATTAGCAAAGGAATCAAGAATACCAAGCACAGAAATTCAACAAGAGATATGTAAGTTCTTTCCACTAAAAAATAAAAAAAATGGGGCTAGAGAGATGCCTCAATGGGTAAGGGCACACACTGCTTTTACAGAGGACCTGACTTCAATTCCCAATACCCACATCAAGAACCCACAACTGCCTGTAACTTCAGCTCCAGGGGATCCAATGCCCTCTTGTGGCCTCCATGGGCACCTGCACTCACACATGCACATATCCACATACAGACACACATTATCAAAAAAGTAAAAAATAAGTCTAAAAAGAGACTGAAAAGTGCAATAAACAGAAATTTCTAATACATGAGCAAATGGAGACTACTTTTCACAAATTAAGTTACAGATTTAAAAAACCTGATCAGAAGTTCTGGCTGGATTTCATTACTGAAATTCAAAATTTGATTGTAAAATTCAAATAGAAGTACAGAAGAGCAATATTATCCACAATAATCTTGAACAAGACTGGAAATATTACATGATAGTATCAAGACCTGTTATAAAGCCTTCATAGTTAAGATACTATTCAATTGGTACAAAAAATAGGCAAGTGGAGCCCCGTCATTGGATTGACAGTGACAACAATACATTGCCACCGGAATGGGTGGGCTTTCTAATAAACTGGGTGGATCAATTGGATACACATGTGAAAAATAATATACCTTGACCTTCATTCTATCCCTATGTTTAAAAAAAAAGTTCTAGATGGACTCCAAGCACAAAGAGAAATACGAAGCAAAACTATTTAGAGAACACTTAAATTGTTTTTCTTATTGGAATAACTGATGGTTTCCTGCATAGGACACATAAAGCACTTTGTTTGTTTGTTTTTTAAAGATGTATCTTGGTCTTCTTGTGGGACTCCTAACGGTGGGAGTGGGGGCTGTCTCTGATTCTGTTGCCTGCTCTTGGGACCTTTAACTCCTACTGTGTTGCCTCATCCAGCCTTGATATGGGGGGTTTGTGTCTAGTCTTATTGTGTTCAACTGATGTCCCTGGGAGGCCTGCTCTTTTCTGAAGGAAGGAGGAGTGGATCTGGGGGAGAGGGAAGGTGGGGAACTGGGAGGAGTGGAGGGAGGGGAAACTGCTGTCAGGGTGTATTGAATGGGAGAAGAATAAATTTTAAAAAAAATAAAATTTAAAGAAAGAGAAATAAAAATTCACGGATTGTAGTAGAATGAGAATTTCAAGACATCAGAAAACACCATGAAGAAAATGAAAATGCTACCAGTGGACAGCAAGAGGATATTAAATAAAATATATTTCTCAAAATAGTCTTGGAATATTAAGGAAAGGGTAGGAAAACCAACTGAAAAGCAAGCAAAAGTCTTCCACACACTTCATAAAAGACTGGCATCCAAGTGACCAAAACAGCCAATTAGGCATCAGAGAAATTTCAAGTTAAAAACCAAAATGTGTTGCTCTTCTACACATTCCAAAATGTCTTAAAACTTTTAATTGGAAAAATAAATAATACTGGCAAAGAGGTGTGCCTCTTAGGAGTCTCAAAAGCTGTTTGTGAATGTATAAACAACCACTTGGAAAAACATAAAGGTGACCATATGCATAGCACTGTGACCAGCAATCCTCTTCTGAGCATATATCCAACATAAATACACACATATGCCCACCATAAGATACAAATTACAAGGTTCACAGAAACATTATTTTAGTGGCCAGAACCTGGAAGCCCAAATGACTATCAGTGTGTGAAAGCATAAGTATGTATATGTTTCTATAATAAAATGGGATGGATGTCTGATTCACATAACAGCGTGGATGAATCTCAAAAGTATTTTGATATTTGTGAATCCAAATACCAAGAAATTAATATAATTTCATGAATATAGAGTACAAAAACAAGCAACAAACTGGATAGTTTTCATATACATAGGAGTCAGGTTTGGCAGCAAATAAATGTCTTTTCCCACTAAGCCATCTCACAGTACAAAATAAGAACTGCTGTTTCCTTTTGGGGGGTGGAGGAGAGGATGGAGGTTCCAAAGAGTGGTTGGACCCAGGGCCTCACAAATGCTAGGCAACTGAGCTATACTCCTGAGCTATATATATCCCTGGCCCTCCATCTTTTTTGTTTGTTTGTTTGTTTTGTTTTTGTTTTGTTTTTCGAGACAGGGTTTCCCTGTGTAGCTTTGCGCCTTTCCTGGATCTCACTCTGTAGCACAGGCTGGCCTCAAACTCACAGAGATCTGCTTGCCTCTGCCTCCCGAGTGCTGGGATTAAAGGCGTGTGCCACCACCGCCCGGCCTGGCCCTCCATCTTTAAGGTGTTAAAATTGCAAAACTAATCTATGCAACTAGAAGTTAGGGTAGCAACTTCCTTTGGGGAAGTGAGAACTGTTAGAAGGAACACTTCACAATGTCTGAGGAGAGGACTCAAATGTTCTGCTTCCTGATCAGAGGGAGCATTACCGAATTGCACATGTAGGCATATTATACTATGTATGTATAGTATACTTCAAAAAGACAAATATTTTTGAGAATCAAAAGACTATATATGCATAACAACCTACCATAAACATTGACAAAAATGGGTGTAATTTAAAGTTGCAGAAATGAGACTCCAGAAAGGGTAATGGAGGGCAGAAAAAAAAGCATTCCTTTTGTGGTCCAGATACCTAAATCATTAGTATGCATGGGGCAACTCTAAATTAGGGTGGGCCTCTAGCCAGTGAGATGAGGGAAAGGCTGGCCCAGCCTAAACATCTGTGGCCACAGGATAAAAGTATTTATAGAGACCCATATACCACATACATCTAAAAAACAAAAAAGTATCAACCAAGCTAACAAAATTGTTGTATATGTTCTATCTGCCTAGCTTCACACACACACACACACACACACACACACACACACACACACACACACGTGCTTTGTAAGAATCAGCAATGTTAGGTTCAATTTAGAACCATTGCACTATCCCAAGTCTCTATCCCAATACAGCCAAGTCCCACACTAAACGTGGGGGCTCACAATTGCATGTGTGGACATGTCAGGGCTTTTAAACTCCAACCATACTAAGTAGCTGCTCCTTAGACCTTGAGTGTATACCCACACAGTCATCATCCCTTCAGAACGTGTATCTGAGCCTAAGAAAAGGGCCCACAACAGCCCTGGAAGCAGGCCAAGGCCCATGGGTAAGGAGCTGCAGAGCCAAGGATGCTGTAAAGTAGTTTGAAGAGCACACAGGTTCTGCATAGCACAGAATGGGCACATCCCATCAGCCCACATACTCCTTGCCCCCCAGGAATAACAGAGCCAAGGAAGGCCAAAAGGAGGCCAGTTAAGGGCCTTCATTTCCAAGTTTAAGGGCAGTGCTATAGACAAGACTGTCTTGTTCTCCAACCCAACCGCATGATGCCAACTTGACCTGATACTTGAGTACTAGTCCACTTTCTGTTAGCGTGAAAAAGTACCAGATGTAATCAACTTAAAGGGAAGAAAGGTGGAGATGGGGGTCGAGATCATCACACCTGAGGCCTCCTCGTTACAAAGGGAAAACACGAAGGGAGGATCTGTTTACTTAGTTCATGGTTCCAGAATCTGTAGTCACTAGGCTCTGGAGTGTTGGGACTGTGGTGGACAGTGGCTCATAGCAGAAGTACACAGGGAAAGAAAAAGTTGTTTATTTCCTGGTGGCCAAGAAGCAAGTGTAAGACAAAGGGCCTGAGGGTTCCAATATCCCCATCAAGGACATGCCCCAGTGGCCTAGGTCCAACCTTTCAATTGCTCCACCTCTTCCCCCAGAGTGTCACAGGCTGGCAGCCAAGTCTTTAACACCTGGGCCCTGTGGACACTTACCAAAATGTAGGCATGCCCTTTGCTTTACAAGTTAGCAAGCACATTCTCACATACACATCCAAGCCCCGTGGTTTCTCACAGGCTGAACCTTGAAAGAAGAGAAAACTTAGACAAAGCGACTAGCCTGAAATCATGCAGTTGAAACATACACGCTGTTGGGTCTTCCGGGACAACTTTTCCTTCCAAAGGTCAAAGGTCGTGTTCTTTCCACTACTCCACACTGTCAGGCCTCCCCCAGCTTCCTAGAGAAAGGGCAAGCTCGACAGAACTGAAAACTAAATACACTCCCGAAAGAAGACCAGAGTGGGGGAAGGCAAGCTAACATCAAATGCAGGGCAGTTTCTGGGAAGGCGTCTGGACCTAAGGCAACACTCTTCACCGGGACAAAGCCTGCTCTATAGGGGTAACTATCCTCGCTGAATCCTGGGGGCTCCATTCCCACCCCAAACCACAAAATGAGAGCCTTCAACACGTTTAAGCAATCTCCACCCAAATTCCACACCAATTACATGGGGGGCTGAGCCCACGGCCCCTCCTTCTCTCGACCACTCTGCTGAAAATACTGTATTAATCAGAGGGCAGAATAAAGCCACAGGGCTTCGTCCTCTGGGAGACAACCCCGGCAAGCAGCCTGGCACCAGTCACACGTGAAGCCTGACCCTCCTCCAATGAGGTCCCACCGAGGCTATGCCTCCCTCTAATTGCCAGAGTGTCTGGCTCAGAGCCTGGACAGTTGTGTAGAGAACCGTTTGCCTGGTCCTAGCACGGGTATGTGAGGCTGGGGCTGCGGCACTGTCGGCTACAAACTAGCTCCGGGAAGCGGTCTCCACTTCGCCTCACTGTTCCTGGATTGCTAAGGGTGGCAGCCTCCCCTGCACCCCCGAGCTCGGCGGCAACATGTCACTCGCCCACACCGCGGCAGAGTATATGCTCTCTGATGCCCTGCTACCCGACCGCAGGGGCTCTCGCCTCAAGGGACTGCGGCTGGAACTGCCCCTGGACAAGATGGTCAAGTTCGTTACGGTGGGCTTCCCCTTGCTGCTGATGTCTCTGGCCTTTGCCCAGGAGTTCTCATCAGGTAAGAGACCTGACTTCATTCCACCCTACACCCGGCAGAAAGTGAGAGCCAGCTCCTGACTTAAGTAGGTTTCATGGCTTTGGGATAGACTGGATTCCCAAGAGGCAGGTCAGGAGAGAGTCTAAGGCACTCGCAAGGCAGAAATCATACAATAAAAAATAACAGTGCAGGGGGGCTGGATGGAGTAAGGGGAGGGTGGGGAGTATGAAGGAGAGGATATGCTCAACATACTATGTATACCTGAAACTAAGAAACTAAATGACATTTTAAAATAACAGTTAGGTGTCACTTTGGCAGTCACACACTTTAAGTCCAATCAATGATAAAACTATCATTTTGGTTTCTATAGCTATGAGAGGTTGGGACTCTGTCATCTTTTCAGAACTTGAAGCCCCTTCCTCTTAGCCCACTGTGAACAAACTTTTTTCTCCTGAGGCCTCTTCTCACCTACCCCCACTTGCAGAGTTTGGAGGTGCTCAACAAACCCCTGCTTCTTCTCCATGGCCCTAGACGTAAACAGACACTAACACACGCCTGTTTGTAATATCGTAAGCACTGGGTTACCGCGGAAAGCCTGCTGTTCCCTCTGCTGCGGTCACCTGGGCCCTTGTTTCCTTTTCTGTCTGTGCCCATTAGCTTACTGCATTTCCTGATGAAGTGTTCCATCTCTCTCTGTTCCTCACCTGCAAGAATGGGAACAGGATTGGTTCGCAGCTCCGCCACTTTCTGATAAGAAACAGGAAAGTTAGGTCCTCTCCTCCAAGCCCGTTTTCCTTTCCATGTAGGAATCCAGGCAATAATCATCCGCTCTGTACAAAGCGAAAGAGCCATCTTTTAATCTGGGTATGGTGCACACACCTATAATCCCAGCATTCTGGAGCCTGAGGCAGGAGGATGACAAGTCTGAAGTCAGCCTGAGACACACAGTGAGACTCGGTCTGCCAACAAGATGGCTCAGCAGGCCGGCGGTGGTGGCACACGCCTTTAATCCCAGCACTCGGGAGGCAGAGCGAGGGGGATCTCTGTGAGTTCAAGGCCAGCCTGGGCTACAGAGTGAGTTCCAGGCACAAAGCTACACAGAGAAACCTTGTCTCAAAAAAAAAAAAAAAGGAATGTCATCTTTCTTAAATGGAAATGTCACTATCAAATGCCACGCCTTCTGATGGCAAATTGCTGAGTTCAAGGAGTCTCTGATGGCTTCCTGTGTAAGAGCCAGGGGGGAACTTGAGAGTAAAGGCCCATCAGACCTAAAAGACCAAGTCAGTGCGTTGGTAGCATGGGCCAAACTGTGTGTGCTATTCCGTCATGACCTGTCTTCCCATGAGCCAGCAGTACAGGGCCCAGAAAGCTGAGACTCAGGAAGAAGACAAGGCCTGCCAGCCACAGAAGTTACCAAGTAATAAGGGTGTCCCCCTCACCCCGGAAACTCTCGAACGATTTCCATCCCTCTGCTGCAACCAAGGCTTACTCAACGCTCTGCTCCTTCTGCAGGGTCTCCGATCAGTTGCTTCTCTCCCAGCAACTTCAGTGTCAGACAGGCGGCGTATGTGGACAGCTCCTGCTGGGACTCACTGGCTCACCATGAGCAGTTCGAGGCTGGCCAGTACAAGGTGAAATCTCTCTGGCCCCACAAGGTAAAACAGACAAAGGCTCCATCAGGATGGCTTCCTGGCTTGGGAGTCGAGGGTAGACTGAGCCACCATACTCCTCCCACTGAACTCCACCCTTGTCCACCACGCTCCCTGCCACCTCACTCTGTCCTCGCCCACTCATTTTGGCAGCTGACTTTCATAGTCCAGGAGTTCTTCAAATGCCTGCTGGTGGCTGGTTGCCAGCTTTCATCTGATTGGAAGTTTTGTGCCTGTGGGTGAGCTTGTTGACAAGCAGTTTTAGGTGAAGGGGATCCCTCTGGTATACTTCACTGGAAAGAAACTCAAGTATCAGTACCTAGTCCTATCCCAGGATTGTCTGTTATCTCTGAGAAGAGTTATTCGGTCCTTAATTTGAGGACAGGGCTAGAGTAGAGCTAGAATCAAGTCTGACTGCTGGTCCTCATGGAACTCGGCCATGGGTCCCACCATTTAGTATTTCATTCCTCACCCTCCTCAGGATAGTTCTGCCTACAGTAGACTCACGCAGAGAGTGGTTTAGTCTCTCCAGAGACAAAACTCCGAGCCTTCCATCAGGAATGGGAAAGGGTGGTTGCTTGGATACTGTACATTGCAGAAAAATCCGCAGGTCTGCATCTCACACTGACTTTTCAGTATCCTGGTTCAAACTAACTTATTTATACCCTTGCTTTTCAGTTTCACCCATCTCCCTAATTCCTGAGTCTTTCTGGTTCTGAGTTGCAAATCATTTGTTCTTGTCTGGACTCCCTGCTTTCCCCCCCACACCATGTCTTTTATCAGGCAACTGATCCCCAGCTTTCAATATTTTGCTGCTTTTGTCTCCTCCTCTCCTGCTCACTTTGTGCTTAAATTTTTTCTTTGCTCTTTCTTGTCATCCTAGAAGCAAAATCAAAGACTTAGTGGGGAAGTCCACAGAGCCTCTGTCACTGGCAGGTCAGCAGGCCAAGACAGTGACAAGTCCACAGATTGGGAGGTCAAAATGCCTGACCATCAGTGTCACCAGGATTATTTGGCTCCACCCCATTGCTAAGAACACACTCTTTAGAAATGAAGGCCTCATTTTCAGGGGGTGTTATTTCTTGACTAGGAGTAAAATGGTTATAATTTCACTTGAGGCCCCAGTTTACCTATTCTAGTCTTTTTTGTAGTTTTGAAAACATACAGAGACAGACAGACAGACAGACAGACAGACACACACACACACACACACACACACACACACACACACACATCAGATGTACTCTGCATCTTCTCCTCTAAACTTGCCACTACAAAGACAAAGCAACCCGGAAGAAGTTGCAGGTCAAGGGGTCATCAGGGGAATAAGCTCCTAAGCCTTCCATCCTGGCTCCAGATCTTCACTCTTCCACCTGCTGAGTGTGTAGTGCTGTGCAGATGCATGACCTGGCCGTAATGCAGCATTCCCTGCTGTAAAATAGATATGGGGATGGCATTCCACCAACAGCATACTTTTGAAAACCAAATGAAATAATGCATCCTGTGTACTTAGCAACAAATGTAGATTCACAAATCCTTCATAAGTAGAGAGTGTGCCTGAATAAAAAGATGGGTCTAGCTCTGTTGGATGCATAAGTATAATAAGAAAACTCAAGGGAAGGCCCTATCCACCCTGCCAAGGCCACCATAACAAAGAGCAATCTAAACAATGGAAACATAAGCAGGTTGGCTCCTCTGAGGGCTGCAAGAAATAGATCTAACTCTTCTGTTTGGCTCATAGACACATCACCCTGGATATTCTTCATGTATGCATGCCTATCTTCATATGAGGGGTTGGAGCATCTTTAAAAACTCGAGTATAGCTGAGAAGACATGATCTACACATTCCTAAAGTTCCATTTCACTATCAGCATGTCGGAAATGAACCCCATATAATTCCAAGAAAGTGTCTGATGGTGTAATTCAACATTGTTGAGGATCCAGAGACTAGAAAAGACCAGCATAGGGCAGGATACATAGAAGAAACAGCATTTTCTCTCCCCTGGGATGTCAGGGCCACTGTTGATCAGAATCTCAGGCTAGATATTCAGTCTGCACTGTTGAGACAGAAGAAGCAGATATCTCTCTACCAGACACTTTCTATCCTCTATCCCTCTTCTGCTTCCGTTCTTTCTCTTCTCCTTGGAGCCCCAGACAGATCATAAGTCAGAAAACTCGTAGACCATGGATCTAGTTAACACGGAGCTATGATGCTCCTTCTCTACCAGCCTCACTATATAATTCCACGTGGGCAGAGAGCTTTGGGTAGTCAACTATGTACACTCTCTTCCCTTCTAAAGTGGGAACAGGAGAGCAGTGAAGCCCCCACTTAGCTGTCATTCAAGGCCCAGCAACCTGGGCTCCCTCCTCAGCCTTCTGCTCCTTGCAGGCTCTCCCCTACTCTCTACTGGCCCTGGCTGTGGCCATGTATCTGCCAGTGCTGCTGTGGCAATATGCAGCTGTGCCCGCCCTCAGCTCTGACCTGCTGTTCATCATCAGTGAACTTGACAAGTCCTACAACCGCTCCATCCGCCTGGTGCAGCACATGTTGAAGATTCGGCAGAAGAGCTCTGACCCCCACGTCTTCTGGGATGAGCTAGAGAAGTGAGTTGCCCGCTCTAGGTTTTTCTAAAGGACTCTGTGGAGCATTAAATTGATACCCATGCAGAATCATCTTCATATTTTCTCTATGCCATCCTTCTCAAGAGAGCAAAGTACTCAGTTCATCCCTTCATTCTTGGAGGGGATGAACCTTCTCATTCCTGTAGAGAGAAGAAGACTCTGCCTCTAGTTTACAGATGAACACACTGAGCCACAGGAATTAATAGCTCTAAAATATTTGTTTACTATTGCCTTGCTCAGAAACCTCAGTTGACTCCCCCTATGCTTAGCAAAAATGTTGGAAGTCTCAAATATCTATCCAAGGCCTCATGCACAATGTCAACTACTTTTCAAACTTCTAGTTACAATTTGAGCATTCCTAACCTCCAAATTGCCCAGTGCTCAAAAATCCAGTTTTTTAAAGATATCATTGGTAAAGTCTTTCAAGTATTCCAAAATAAAGATATAAACCCCACCAAAATCTGAAACACTCCTAGACCCCAAGGATTTAGGATATGGGATATTTAATCTAGCCTAGACAACAAAAATCTTCTGTTTTGCCTAAGTACTTTCCCCCTTATCCTTGAGCAAATCATTGATGGAATTAAGCATTCATCTATCTGAGTACCAGACTTAGATTGTGCGTGTGTGTGTGTGTGTGTGTGTGTGTGTGTATGCGCGCGCGTGCGCGTGCGCGCGCGTGCGCATGTATGCTGATGTTCAGGACAGGGGACAAAGGAAATGAAGCTATACTTACCAGTGTGGGGTTAAGATTCTATTGAAGGAAAGCAGGCAGCAAGTAGGCAAAGTACACACATAAAATACGTCTTCGTAGATGACAAACAGTATGAACGAGGAAAAGGTGACAGAGGGAAGGGGGCGAGAAAGCTCAGAGAAAAGGTTGGTGCAGTTTTTAAATGGGTCTGGCATAGCCAGTGGGCACCGCTGAAAGGGGAGTTTACCTAAGATTTGTGATCGATCAATGTTGATGTATTAATTTGTATAAAATGAATGAACTGGCCTCAAAATCAAACTCAGAACACAGAATTCCATTATATACATTACCAATCATAAGTTTATTGCTTTGTAAATCCTACTTCGGCTTTGAGCTTCAGTTAACCTTGCTTGGCAGAAACTCACTTAAACTGAGACCATTCATGGTTTATTGATCGTCCCTGGATTTAAGACACTGTACTTAATGTTTGAAGAACTGAGTACTCACACCCCTCCTCTGGGTGAAGAACTGTGGTTATGATTAGGGAGGGAATACAGATTTTCACGGATACTAAAAATGTCATGTTTGGGGTTAGAGAGATGGATCAGCAGTTACAAGTTCTGGCTGCTCTTACAGAAGACTAGAGTTAGACTCTTAGCACTCACATGGCTGCTCACACCATCTGTAACTCCAGTCCCAGGGGCTCCAATGCCTTCTTCTGGCTTCTGCAGGCGATGTGTGCATGTAGTGCACCAACAGACATTGCAGGCTAACCACCCATGCACGTAAAATAAAAATAGAGTTTAAAAAATTAATGTCATGCTAGATACACAGACCAACTAGTCTCCCACATGACTTTTGGGGTGTGGTTCTAAATGATGCTTCCTAACAGTGCCTTCTTTCTTCCCTTGCCCAGGGCCCGGAAAGAACGGTACTTTGAATTCCCCCTGCTAGAGCGGTATCTGGCGTGCAAGCAGCGCTCCCATTCGCTAGTGGCCACCTACCTCCTGAGGAACTCCCTCTTACTCCTCTTCACCTCAGTCACTTACTTATACCTTGGCCACTTCCACTTAGACGTCTTATTCCAAGAAGAATTCAGCTGCTCCATCAAGACAGGGCTGCTACATGATGAGACTCATGTGCCAGATCTGATCACATGCAGGCTGACTTCCCTGTCTGTTTTCCAGATTGTAAGTCTGTCCAGTGCAACAGTGTACACCGTACTGGTTCCAGTGATAATCTACAACCTTACACGGCTATGTCGGTGGGACAAACGACTCCTCTCCATCTATGAGATGCTCCCAGCTTTTGATCTCCTCAGTAGAAAGATGCTGGGATGCCCCATTAATGACCTCAATGTGATCCTTCTTTTCCTCCGAGCTAACATCTCTGAGCTCATCTCTTTTAGCTGGTTGAGTGTCTTATGTGTGTTGAAGGACACAACCACCCAAAAACACAACATTGACACAGTAGTCGATTTTATGACCTTATTGGCTGGGTTAGAACCCTCAAAACCTAAACATCTCACCCAACAGGTATGTGATGAACACCCATAGTTAAGAAAGGAACCATGGAGAGATAAGTTTTGTCTAAAGTAACTCTCATTATTCACAAGCTGTACAGAGTAAAAGACCAAAAAAATATATAAAGATGATGATGATGATGATGTCCACTTTAATCAATAAGATTGGATTAGGCTGAATATCCTGTATTTGTAAGAACATAGAATCAATGCATGAAAATTCAATGTGAAGTCTAGAAAAGAGTCAAAGATCTGAAAAATTAGGTCTAGAGCATTCTGAGGACAGTGACACTGAATGAACTGAAGTGAAGTCTTGACATTGAACACAGAAAAAGATTCTAAAGGCCATTTATGGAGGAAAGTTCTCACAATATCTACTCACTCTAAAAGTCATGATTGCCTCACCCCAATGAGCAGGTAGAACAATTTAGTAAGAGATTAATAAGGCTATGAAACCCCTGGAAACACTTTGATTTTGCTTGTCATCTTGCTCTGTAGACATCTTCAGCCTTGCCAAGCCCTCCATGGCCAGCAAAGTGAGACAGCTTAACTTGTAATCTGCTCTTGGGATGTAAGGACAGAAGAAAAGGCCATGAACGGAATCTTTAAGAATCAAATACACTTTTTATTATATAAACTAAAGCTGCTTTTCCACAAGGGCTCAGATTATGGACTACAAACATTTTCATAAATCTTAATAGTTCAAGGGATACTACACCTTCACTTACAGCCAACAAATGAAGGCCAGTAGATTAAGGGGCTTGCCGCCAACCCTGATGACCTAAATTCAATCCTGGGACCCAAATGGTAGAAGGAGAGAACCGACTCCTACAAGTTATTTTCTGATCTCCACATGCAAATAAATAAATAAATGTTAAATATGAAAGTCACATTGGTTCACTTCTGTACATTCTCCAATTCACAAGTCCATCCTTGCATCTAACTACCAATGATTTGCTCTGATTCCATAGGCCGTGCTTTACCCATAGTACCATGGTGTCTCTTAAAGAACATTTTTTAAGCTGTATGTTATACATTTCTTGAGAGAATTTTTACACAAGCCATTAATATCCTTCTTCATATAGGTGAGTAGAAAAGCCATGTTGCTTCTGGCAAATTAAGGTAAATTTACCTAAAGCAGGCCAAGATCTTATAAATGCTCACCGATGACATTCAGAAAAGTCCACCTGCTGCCCAGTGAGTACGGAAGCCTCTCGTGAGCTACACGCTGCCTATTGCTCCATTCTCTGCTCTTGCTTCCCCATTAGGTAAAAAGATGGCCGTGAGTGGTGGAGCAGGGAGAAAGGAGTCCTAGAAGACAGCCCAAGCAAGTTTGTACAGCTTAACAAACTGCTTTAAAACTCTGTCCCTGGCTTTCAATTTTAAAACTAACAGAATGGCTGCACTATGGAACAACATAACCTTCTTAACTGACAGACAGACATGAGATCAGTCATGGCACTTTGAAAAGCGTCAGATAGGAGAGAACCAAAACAAACAAACAACAACAACAACAGAAGCACAGCTGCATTTTGGTAGTTGTGTCTTCTGACTGCCAGAATGTTTCTTTGCAGTTAGACATCCTTGAAGCTACAGATAAGCAGTTCTTGCTATATCAAAAACCAAAACACCAGGGCACTTCACCACACCTGTACCCTAGCAAAGGACCTCTGTCTGCAAAAGATCTCAGCTTCATTTTTGTAACATTTACATTGTGGTTCTGATAACACCACCACCTCCTCCTCCTCTTCCTTCACCTTCGCCTTCT
This sequence comes from Peromyscus aztecus, assembly GCA_902168405.1. NCBI lineage: Eukaryota > Metazoa > Chordata > Mammalia > Rodentia > Cricetidae > Peromyscus > Peromyscus aztecus. The sequence continues at coordinate 48,416 of CABHPQ010002096.1, forward strand.
GTCCCCAGCCCTTCAACCCACCGCTGTCATGGATATTTCTAGAGGATCATGGGAAGAAATACCATAAAAAGGAAACCTGACCCACCCTGCTTTGGGAGGAAAAGCAAGTCACCTTACCCCATGAAGATGTTACCCACCTCTAACATCTTAAAAATCCACAACAGAGAACCCTCTGGACTTCTGTCCATATACACACACCCTCAAACAGCCCACTTCAGTCTCTCTTTGGAAGGTTTGCTTTGCGTTGCTAAATAAACTGCTGCTTAAACTCTGTGTCTCTAGACAGAATTCTTTCCTTCTACAAGACTAGAAGCTAGAAGCCAACCCCATAACAGCTGCACACAGCTTTCACCATAATCAGCTACTTGCAGTACCCATGCTTCTCATGACACTGAGTGTTTGGACATGCAGTCTTGCCTCCAGGGTGGACGTCTCTGCCCTTTACTGTACCAACAACTACTTCTACTTTAGGGTGCCCAGGAGTAGCTCCTTCAAGAATTCTTCCTGTTTTCTCCCTCTTTCCCTAGATGGTTGCTAAGCAAAATCTACCTCAGAAATAAACATTCATAATATATCAATATTACAAATTTATTTGCCTTCCTTCTTTTTTTTTTTTTTAAAGATTTATTTATTTATTATGTATACAGTGTTCTGACTACATGCATGCTTGCAGGCCAGAAGAAGGCACCAGATCTCATTACGGATGGCTGTGAGCCACCATGTGGTTGCTGGGAATTGAACTCAGGACCTCTGGAAGAACAGCCAGAGCTCTTAACCACTGAGCCATCTCTCCAGCCCCTGCCTTCCTTCTTGAATTAACTTTTCT
>CABHPQ010002097.1:0-29691 GCA_902168405.1 Peromyscus aztecus
TGCAAAATGCTAAAACAAACTAGTGACTATTATGGACTCATCCAAGTATATGGTCTTTAGTTTTTCCTTTTCATATTTATTTCAAACGTTTTTAGTTAATATTTTTATGTACCCCATCATATAATTATGCAAGATTATATGTTCAAATTAATTAGATTTCTTACTCTTGAAATTTCTTGAAATGCTACTTCTAGAAATAATATATTTTATTTTTAGAATAGCAATTAGCTTGGATTATCAAAGAAGCTATATTAAATATGAATGTCCATCCCACAAACATGTAGGTAAAAAAAATGGGCATTGTAATATGCTTTTGTGTATTCATTACAGGGAAACCTGAGTTAAGATAGAGCACAGGATAATTGTTAACCTCTGTACCAGATGTCAGATCCTGTGGGCTTCCTTCCTTTGTGTGAGTACTATTTATCACGTCAGGAAGCCCCACTTCTATGGTAGCTCCTGACTAGATAAAGCATGGATTCTGGTCTAAATTACATCACTTGCCTTCCATCTCCATGAAAATATTGGAACATGAGTGTAGATAGCAACATATTAAATAACTCAGTAACATCTGATTCAGATTCAGGTGGATCTGTAGCAGAGAAATTCTGTTCACTCATAATAAGAAAAGAATCAAGCAGAATAATACAATCACATGTGAAGGATATTAGATACAACAGAGCCAAGTAAGAAGTGAGAAGTGCAGGGGGAGAGAGTGGGAGGGGCTTAGGGAGGAGAGTGCAAGCAAGGTTTTGTTCCTATGGGTTATCTAATTAACTCCAGTCTCTTCTTAGAATAGGGAAACCTTTGAATCATTATAGCAAACTCTCTGGTGAGCTAAATCCTCGCTATAGAATTTACAAATCAGGGTGATCGATGTAAGAAGGTAAGCTTGGTTTTTGTTGTTGTTTTTAATCTGAATGACATTAAAGCAATGTCCAGAAAATACGTACAGATGTAAGCCATGTAGCCTGAATCCAGACTCCAGTTCCACCATATGTTAGTTCTGAGAGTTACACCAATTTCTTGATCTCTGTGTTGGAGGAAAAGGAGATGAAAACGTAACCACAGTGTTGCTGTGAGGACTTAATGGCTTTGATCATGGAAGGATTCAAATGAGGGCTTGCCACAGAGTCAATGTATTGTAGTGCTAGCAGTGTAACTACTACTACTTATACTCACCAGAATTAAGAAAACCAAAGTCTCCATAATCTTGAGGAACACAAACAATTCCTAGAGTTTAGATGTCTATCTACTAAGTAGTCACTTCCTCTTACGTCTTCTCGGTTGCCTATTTTTCACATCTTTACCAATTTATGGTCTGTCTCTGTCTTCCTTCACCTTCAAGCAGTCTTCCAGGCTCCATGTATCATCTACCAAACCATTTGACATCTGAACTGAAATCTTTAAGTTTTCTGTGTTTCTAGATTACAGCCTGGTAATTGATTCTCTCTTTGCCTGATTGACACATGTGTCCACATAGCTCTATAGAATAGCTATGGTTGATGAGATTTTGTTTTCTTTAAAGAACACTAACACACTGTTATCCACCTCTTAGGACAATGAACTCTTAGGAGATGAGTAATTTCTCAATATATTTGTCAGAAGCATGATACTGGGTAAGTCAACATGATCAAAAAATGTTAACTGGGGCTGGAGAGATGGCTTAGTGGTTAAGAGTACTGACTGCTCTTCTAGAGGACCTGTGTTCAATTCCGAGCACCCACATGGCAGCTCACAACTATCTCTAACTCAAGTTCTAGGGTATCTGACACTCTCAGACATACGTGCAGGCAAAACACCAGTATATATAAAATAAATAAAAAAAAATAGAAAAAAATGTTAACTGAACTGCTTCTTACTTCTAACGTTACCTCTGTGCCACATACTTGGAGATAGTTTTTTCTGACATTCCCTTTCTCAGTTCAAGTAGCTGAATGAAGTTGGTGGCCTGTTTATAAAACACACAGTGATAGCTATATGTAACTTCCATAATATTTTGGAAAACCAGAAATAAACTAGTCCCATACAGAAGCTATAGACTGTGGCTGACAGTGGGTTTTAGACTATTTTCTCGTGTTTTGTTACTTTGAAGCATAATAGACTATTGTGTGTAAGTAGCAATTGCTAACTGTATATTTGTCAGCAGGATGTTCCAAAACAACTTATATTCAAAATTGCTTATTTCCACATAGACTTCTAATTACATATTGGATAATAAACATAAATATTAAAATCACTATATTGTAAATAGAGTATAAAGCCAACAGCATATGTCTCAAGAAAGTATTGGAACTGACATATGGTTTATGACTTCATGTGGGCTAAATACATTGTGATTCACTGAAGAGTTTGGAAGCCTGTTACATAAAATGGTTTCCAAATGGGCAACATTTAACAAAATGAATTCAAATATAGTCCTTAGAGGCAAAAGAAACAAAGATACTAAGATTTAGGAGTATATAATGCAATTTCAAAAGAATATGTACTGGTTACCTTTGACTTCTTTTTTTTTTTTTACAACAAAAATGTATTTAATGTACATTGGGGTTTTGCCTGCATATATCTCTGAATAAGGGTGTCAGATCTCCTGGAACTGGAGTTACAGTTGTGTGTAGGTGGACTTTTCTGTTCCGCCAGCTGCTCCCCAAATAACCACACAGAAACTTAATATTAATTATAAATGCTTGGCTGGTAGCTTAGGCTTGTTTTTTAGCTAGCTCTTAGAACTTAAATTAACCCATTTCCATTCATCTATATGCTGCCCTGTGGGGGTCCTTGAACCTAAGTCCCTGTTCAGGGCACCATCTGTCAGAGGCCAACTCCCACCTTTTCCAGGGTTCCATGCAGAGGAGGAAGGGATAAGAAATGTTAGGTAGAAAGAGAGCTAGATGACGAGAAGAAAGACAGAAACACAGGATAGCTTTGGGAGGACTTGGATCAAAATCCACCAGCCCAGAACTTTGTTCAAAAGGGCTTTTTATAGCAATGCCAAGAGGCGAGGCAAAAGACCTCCCCCTTGCTACATACAGCCAAGTGTAGACCCTTTGACTTCTTGAGTCTCAACAAATCTAATGATTTTTGTATTTAATGCATTTTAGAGTAATATTTGCATTTTCTACTGATTTTATGTAAATACTGTTTGTCACAAAATAACTTACTTCCTTTGATGATCTTCTTAGCGATCACAAAAATATTTGGATTAATGAATGAGTATTTTCTACTGTTTTCTGTTCACTGTATTTCAGAGAAATATCCAGTATACCCTTCTAAGAGATACTTTCCTTTGCATATTTTGGTCTTACCTATGATTATATGCCATAATTTATGTTAAATGAAATTGAAAGTGAAAACAAATTCCAGATTCCATAGTCAAGTACAGAGAGAATGAGTAGAACTCAAATCAAGGCCTTTATTCTTTGAACCTGCTCAAGATACTTAATTTTACTCAGTCTCAGTTTCTTTATCTTCAAAATAATAGGTACAATACGACCTTATAGTCACAGAGGAAAGTCAGACTAACTTGTTATTTTTCTTTTAAATAAAAGTGTTGCTTTATTGAAACATTAGCAGATACAAATGCTTCTGCCTTCTAAAGTCAGCTACTGAAAGAAGCTTAGACAGCCAGTGTTTGCCCTGTCACCTATGTTATAATATAATCCCATGAAAGTGTAGAAGTTGATTTATTTCATAATTTTTGTACATGATTTTTTCATGAATATTGTAAAAATTTCATACAGCGATCTCCTCAGCTTTTAGGGAAGTCAAATATATTATCAGATTTATTGAAGTAGCTTGAATCCCCAGCTGGAATGGGATTTTTTGAGTATCAAAGCATACTTTACACTCGAAAAAAAATAAATGTCTAAATATTGGCTAAATGTATACTTTTCTGGTGGGATAAAGTCAGGCCACTAAGATAGACCGAGGTGGTTAAATGATTCAAATCTACTTGCTTTTGTCATTCTCGAGCCCTCTTTGTGACGTTTGTAGTATTTTTGTTATTTTTTTATTAGACTCGCATCAGTGTTGCGTTAAGCCTTTCTTAAACTATCTTCTGTAGAGAGTTCAAGGGGCTTGGAGTAAAGAATATAGCTTCATGGTAGAACAAGGGCTTAGTGTGAATAGCCTTTGAGTTTAGTCCCAGAAAGAGGGGTAGTGGGAGTTAAGAGAAAAAAAATCCCTGAAATTAGGGCAGTTTCCAGGTGTCATTATTGCTCTAAAATTGTGTTTATCCAGAAGCCACCCCTTACTTTGTGTAAACTTTGTCTGGCCTTCACTTTAATCACATGGCTCCAGTCTGTGTACCAGGTGTATTTTTCTTCTCTGAGAAACTGCAGTATATAACCACTTCACCTTCAACCTAAGATCATTCACCCAAACACAAGACTTCTGTGGAAGAAGAGGGCCTATATTCAATACTCAGAATAGTGTCATGGTGCTGGGCAATAAGGATCGTGTTGTCTTCCCCAACCAAGGTCATTGTACTTGAAGTTGGGGATATAGAAGAAAAGATGGAAGGCAATAAAACAAGACATGAAGAGAGAGAGAGAGAGATGGGGCAGTATAGATACTGATGCATAGGGACCAGTAACACAAGACCCAAGAGAAGACACAAAAGCCATGCATTTGGGAAAGAAGCAAGGGAAGATGGTTTTCTACCTCTCTAACCTGCATATTTTGACACCTACCAAATAGTGTGCACACATAAAAGGACTAGATGATTGAACAAGTGAATTGTGACCCTTAGTAATGTGTCACTCCATCTAACCTTAGGTTTAAAATAACAGAGTAGCAGTATGTTTAAAGGAGTAAAAAACCATCTCTCTTTGAAATGTGGTCAAAAAACCTTAGGGCTTCTTGGTTTTTTTGTCTTGTTTTTTTAAAAGCCAGATAGATGTGATCTGGCTCTAGTCTTTGGAAGTTCTAGAATTTCCTTAGGGAAATCGAACTGGAATCTGGCCTTGCGCATAAGGCTAATCTAAATTGTACACTAGTGAAAGCATGAAATTTTGACAGTAAAATAATTATGAAATTGTTGAGCCATTAAACAAGAATGTTTCTTGATTTTCAATCTCTATTGTGCATCTCTGTTACTGCTAAAAATGAAGTAAGGACAGATTGTAAACTATGTCCTGTGCTGGAAATTTCTAGATAATTTTGGCAAATTACCATATAGTATATATACAAAAATAATCAGTGTTCCAACCACACCAAACAATTTACAAATTAGTATATAATAGGCTTAATTATGGACAGTTGTGATTTAATACTACATTTTCACTTATTTTTGAGGCAGTCATATTATATAGCCTAGGCTCACTTCAAACTAATGATTCTTTGCCTACTCAGCCTCTTAAGCTGCCATGTAGACATGCACAAGCATGCCCCTATTTTTCTACTTATTTACAAGTGGTTACAAGTGTTAGCTTTCACAGTCTATATTTATGTAATTTGGTACATTTTATATAGTATATGTGTTTATGGTAATGAATAAGCAAAATAAACTATCACATATATTTTATGCAATCATGATACATACATTTTTCTTAATTCTTAGATAAATCTGTTCGGTATATTTGTATTTGGTACAATATTTGGTATATCTGTAAGCATTATTTTTATAATTGTCACAAATCTCCAAAATAAAAATCTACTAAAGGAAATAAATCCATGCAGTTTAAAACCATGATATTCAATGGTAGACTATAATTCACACTAGGAGTGTTTTTTAAAGTCAGCAGTAAACCAGTACACACTTTCGTCAGTTTGAAAATGATCAACCCCTTTTAAAAAACTAAATAAATCCCTAACTTTTAAACATTATTTTTGAAATATGTTTCCTTTTTATTTGTATGTGCTTGTGGGCAAAGCATTTTTCCTGGAGGCTAGAAGAGGGTGTTGGATTCCCTGGTGTTGGCATTTCAGACAGTTGTGAGTAGACTGATATGGGTGTGGTCCTCTGAAAGAGAAGCAAGTAATCTTAATCACTGAACCATCTCTCTAGCCCCTTAAACATGAATTTATTTTGAGATTACAATATAATAACATTTGACCCTTTCCTTTCCTAACTCTAACCCCTCCCTGTTCTCCTTTGAATTCATGGTCTCTTTTTCAATTATTATTGTATATATATATATATAGATATATATATATATTCCTAAATATAGCCTGTTCAGTGTGTATAATGTTACTTGCATGGTTGTTTTCATGAGTATTTTAAAGAACTTTGTGATAAATGTAAAGTGTACTTGAAATTTTCATTACACAAAGTATTTTGATAACTTCTGTTGTCTCTTTCATTACTTCTCTCTAATTACTTCATTAAATCTTAATAGTGTTTTCTGTTTTCGGAAATACCATGTTGCCATCTACATTCCAATGACAATTGTTTGGCTGCTTTAGTTGGGTTTTTGTTGTTGTTTGGGGTGTTTTTGTTTGTTTGTTTGTTTGTTTGAGGGAGGCACTCTCCATGCAGCCTAGACTGGCCCTGTGCTAACAGCAAGCTTCCCTCTTTCACCTCCAAGTGCTGGGACCACAGCTGTGCATGGTCACACCAGCCCTGGCAGGTTTAATGAAGTTTGCAAAGTTCATCGATGACATAAATAAGATGTGCAATAAAAAAATACCTTCAGATAGGAAAATTGACCTTCAAATCATACTTGTGTTCCATGTGTATGTGTGTGTACAACGTATCTATACATACAGATACATATGTATAGATATATTATATCATTTAACTCCTTGACTCGTTTTATATACACAAGAATTTTCATGCTCAGGGGGCATTAGCTAGCTAGCCTAAAACAAAGAAAAAGCTGGGTCACACAGCTGAGATTCCAGCATTTGACCCAACTCTTGGATTATGCTGGGCTTCAGACATTCTTATAGGGACCCTAAAGTTGCTCCTTAGTTGTACCTTCCTTCTCTTCAGCACATGCTTTTCCAGGCTGGATTGAAGCAGACTTCCCATCTAGTTTTTTTTTTTTTTTTTTTTGTATATCACAGTGCCTGGATGTGTACCATCCATTCACTGAATGCTGGCTTTATGAGATGTTGTTAATTCTTCATTCTTTGTGGATTTTAATCACATCCAGAGCAGAAGCCCACTCCACCTCTGAGCCATGACATTTTGAGGAAGCCAAATTGAGGTTTTTATGAGACGCTCTGCTTTTAATTGAATGAAAACTTCAGCAGCTGTTTAGCTGGTTAAGACTTCCCGTAAATTTTACATTTTGTGCCTTTGCCAACTTTTAAAACTACTTTCAGAAAGAAACAGTGAACATTCTTCAGCAGACTAATCCTGTCCTCCTGGCATGTAAAGAGATTACTGCCAGAAGCTTGATGCGTGCATTCACTCATCAACAGTCAATCAGTCAATCATCTGATAACATGGGAAATGGTCTTAGAGTATCTTCATGGTGCCTTCATCTGGCACCGAGTATACCAGTGACTTTGACATTTTAGTCTGTGGTACTCCCTTGTGACTTGCTATAGATGTTCCCATGTCATGAATATCACAAGATAAATACTTCATTTTTGTTTAAAAATCACATTTGAAGGGCAGCTTCTTGGTTTGGGGAGGCTCCATTAAAATAATTTATTGTCATGGGCACTGATTCAGTTCTCTCAAAGGTTAGCTGATACCCTGTGGAATGATTTGTTCTTGCTGTTTCTTCCCTTGTGTGAATAGGGAGTGACAATCCATGGGCCACATGTCAAGCCTATTGTAAAAGAGAGTTAATACTGTACAGTTTGCAAAGCAGTTTTCAGATATCTGCTTTTTTTTTCCCTGAACATGACAACTTAAGTTTATATCAGTAAGCTGAAATCTTTGCCAGGTTCAGAAACTCACAATGGCTTGTGTTTCATTTAGTGGTGCAATGTGTTCCTCTTTACACATAATACCTCTTGTCATTTTTCAAAATCAGTCATTTCAATGGCTTTTTAAAACCCAAGCAAATGCAGCACCACGAATTTCTAATGATCTTCCTGTTTACTGTTATGGGTTGAAGTGATGTGAACAAGCAATATTAGGATTCTCTAATCCCTGAGTTCTTCTTTGGTGTCTTTTAATTATCTTTTCTTCCTTCCCTAGGAAACGTTACTCCACCCTGGGTGTACTTTTTGAATAACAGCAAGTTTTCTTTGGCTTCTCCTCCTCGTAGAGCTGGGAAAGCCTGATTTCAATGTGTAATTAACTTTACTTTTTCAATACAATGGTGAGCCCACCTCAGATTTCATATAATATGCTTTATTCGGGGGGCGCTGCATCAGTACCCTTTGTGCTAATGATTAATTTAAACCTAATACTTATATTAGTGTTATAGATAAAAGTGCTTTCTGGCAACCATTGGAGCTTGTGAGTTTGTTTAGGGATTCTCTGAAATTTCCACTTCATGGCCCTCGAGAGACCTGTCAAATAAATAGCAGATGTAGAGATTACCAGCTACAGTTGCATGCTTTACAAAACCAGACACTCGGCCAGGGATTTCCAACTGGGTCTCTTCATATTAGAAAGAAGCAAAGATCTACCAGCCACAAACCCGAAACTCATCCAGAGAGTGGAGTCCTTATATCTTTTAAATGTAACTCTGCCCATTTTTATCAGGACAATTTGGTCAAGATGGGAGGAAACATATCTTCTAGAGAAGGTAGTCAGTTTGTCTCTGTGAAACAGCTGACTTCATTGCATTATTATCCTCCCTCAAAGAGCTATAAAGAGAAGGAAGTTTTAAATTGGCAGTAAACTTTGCTGTAGATTCTCATGGCCTTGAGCGTTCCACATTCATTCATGGACTTCTCAAGGAAAACAGACCAAAGACCACATCTGGTTCTACCTTGATAGCTCAGCTCCTCAGGAAAACAGTGCAAAGGTAAAGCAGAAAGAATGACTCATCCTATTGAGAGAAAGAAATATGATACAGTGATTATACTAAAGGCAATCATTGGAAGGGTTAAATGGAGGGTTTCCATAGATTTTCAACAAAGCTTGAAGTTTCAAGTCTACCTGAATTTACTTCTCCATTGTTTTCAAAGGATTTAAATTTGTGAGTGACCTTTTACCTACAATATCCAAAAGCAATGCATATGCAAAGGTTATCTTTCTATTGATTTTTTTATTAAAGAATAAAAAAACGTTGAATATGATAAACATGATCAAAGAATAAATTGTGGAAAATCACAATGTAGAAGTTAACATAATCCCAGTGACCAAAGAACTGTTTTATTAATTATTAAGGTAGATTCTAGAAAATATAACATTCAAAGAGTGATGAAGTATTTACTGTTTAATATTAAAAAGTAAATACCAAAGACAGAGGAAATACATTTGATACCTAAAGACAAAGTGGATAATATCTTCCCTGTCTGTGTTTTATGTTGCTTCTAAATGGTCTGATGTAACATGAAATAATAATGAACAATAAAATACATTTAAAATGTTAACAAATTAGACAATTCCAATAATGAGTATTTCGGTATATAATAGCTAACTACTTGGCCTGATATCTTCCGCTGATCTGCTCTCTGTCATATGCTTTGCGAAGTGACTAGCCTGCCTTAGCACCTTAACCTTGGATAGAACTCAATGACATATATGGTATTATTGCCCATTTCTCTGCACAAGAGTACTGTGACTTAACTCATCGTCTCACAACAGTAAAGTTTTACACAAATGGGGATTCCAGCCCAGGGTAAGCTGTCTCCATAGCTCATGAACCCCATTATTTTGGATGTTAACTTTTGGTTTAAAACACTGATAATGTTTTTAAGTTATTGGGCTATTTAAAAAGAATTTGAATGAGCAAGAAAGATACCTGTCTTATGGCATCATTCTGGGTCATTTGCTTAAATATGTTGCTGAGATTGCCTTCTAGAGCGGATAGGATTTCACGTAACCAGTGCTTTGCATGTTAAACAGCTGTATTCTTCTGTGGTCTTCATTGAGGTGCCTGAGAGTTGCCTGTTGCCCTGAGCTTCTCATGAAACTACTTTAACTTATTTGCCAAAGTCTGCAGCTGTAGAAAGTACCAAGTGACCCTGAAGGGCAGGAAGCATAGGAAGGGCAGGATACTTTTTTGATATTGTCACCTACTCTCAGAGGTGAGTAGCCTAGCCCTTTGTACAGAGTTCCTCTTCCTGTCTGGTCTTACATTCTCCCATCTCTTCAGTCCTTTGAGATTTCGTAATATCCATCTCTCTCTTTCCCTGTGGTAAATGTGATAGTAGCTTCCTGTTCTGGATTATGTAAACATTCTCTGCTTATCTTCATGGTTTCTCCATAATTTTCATCGAACCCTCAAAGCAAATTTCCTTTATTTAAAGTAACTAGAAAGATTTTTATTCCTTGATTAGATCCTGGAGTCATAGAGTCACACTTTTGCATATAACGACTGTAACTCAATGGATTCACAGAGTTGGTCATTTTTGTTCTTGGACTAGAAAAATGGAATGGAACTTAGAAAAACTGATTTGCCTGCATCTAGCTGAGAGCATTGTTTTCTGGTAGGAGTATGAGCCAACTGTGTGCAATCCAGATTGAATTAATCATGTTTGAGAAGTATACTTTGAGCTTGTAGCTGTTATCTGCCTTCCATGTAAAATGTATATAACATTATTTCCTTTCATGCGGATCCCAGGGTTTCATTGACTGACTGTAGTTTAGCTTATTAGATCTTTCCCTAAGTGAAATACATTTAATATCACTCTATGACCTTTACTGTGGTCAGGACTCCATAGTCAAGGCTATTTGTTTTAGAAAAAGAAATAGAAAAAAACATCAGTTTGATTGTTGCACATTGTTACTGCATTGCGTTCACCAGTAATTCATAAAGTAAAACTGCTTGATGATGTCATGACTGTTAATATTACTGGGACCTTTATGCTGTTCATATAACATATAATTACAGCCATTATAGTTATCAGAAAAAAATTATTAGGTAGATTTTCCTTTAAACAAATAAAATAAATAAAAAGCAATAATAACAAAATAAAGCAATACTCCATATCCTAAGATCGCAAACATTTATTTAGTTAGCAATTTGTTGATTGGTCACCTGATCTGAACTCCTATCAATCAAGCTCATATCCAATCTATCTCATCTATATATGGAAGTGACTATTTTGAGGAATCATATGGCTCTTAGCAACTTAGACCATGAGGGCTTTGATCAGATCCATATAATGTTCACTAACCTTTCAAATACCCCAGTTGTTCACATGGCAGCTAAGTGTTCCATGAGTTGTGAGCAAAAATCACCCATTCCATTATGTGTGTGTGAAGGTCACGCTTGACAAAACCAGTCAAGTGTCTACCTCTAATTCAGTATTGGAGAAACAAAGTCCATAGTGTTGACACTGTGAATATTTACTTTGTGAATCATTACAATCCACCACATAGAAGATATACAACTGGACTGGGTGGTATTTCTTTTAAACAAGGGCAAATAACAAACTAAAGAACTGTTTTAAGGGGGACATATAGGAAGAAAATTTTATATACAATAATGGAAGAATTATAAACTTTGCCTTGGTTTCAAAACGAGCATGAATATCACAGAAAAAAAGGATAAACAAAACAGACCCTTGGTATCTGTCAACAGAGAAATGAACGAATGGAGAACCAGTTTCTAATCAGAGATTGGTCTAAGATAGAAGTCAGGCTGTGGTCAAGGCTTGCTCTTTCAGCTCTTGATGGGAGCTGACGTGACTTGAAACACTGGTTTTACCACATGAAGTAAGCGAATGATAATTATTGTACTTAGAATGTCTCAGAAGGCCCATACATATCAGACGTCAGCCACTGGGGGATCCAAGGGAGCTATCCTGCTTCACTCTTGGGAAGGACACAGGAGATGCTGTTGCAATTTAGCATCCTTAGAAACAAGTCTAGTAAGAAAAATGTCATTCAAACAAAACAACTGTCTTGTGTATTTATCTACTTTTGTGTCTCCTGTTCATCACAATGTATGATGAACACTAGGCAAGTGTTCCAAGATCTGTAATTTAGCTTATTTCTTAAACTCTAATATGTTTCCTAGCAACTACTGAAAGACATTTTATTTTTCAGAAAAGGCAAAATAAATCACATTAACTTAGCACACATCTGCTTCCTTCTGAGAATGTGCATGTTCTCATGGAGGGAGTCTGCTGTGCACTGTGCTCAGAGGCAGACACTCTCTGTGTGCTTTCTGCTGGATCTCATCATTAGGATGCCAGCACTCGAAAATCCACTGCTTATTTGCCATCACTGAAAAACTAATCTATGATTATCTGATGGTCTTTTCTCACTGTGGGCCAATTGGGTTTGGAATTTGAGGCAAACAGCTCATGAGTTCTAAGAGAACTAAGTGATCACTTTCTTTTGAAAATGTTAGAAATATTGTTGTGGTGGGTTGTAAGCTTTCCACCCTTTTAAGTAATATTTGTCAAATGCATTTAATGTGTTCAGAGCATTAGGCTTATTCTACCTATTCTGGCACCTTGATAAGTCAGGGCTTGACAGTAGCCCTCCATAGTCATCTATAAAGCCTGATGATAGTCATCTTCTTCTAATCATGAAGATTATCCTCATAAACCTCATCAGCCAGAGGAGATGTATATTGACAGTTGCAAGACCCCCATGCTTATCAATAAACCCTACGAGCCTGGAATAATCAACAAATTGTAACTGTTATTAATAAAAGTACATTAGACCCTGAAAATTATGTTATTATTAGGAAATGCAATTTAGAATTGACTTAGGAAAAATGTTTTACATGGTATAGCTCAAGTCCATTACCTTGGAGTTAACATGGAGCATCTATTATAACCGGGGATGTGATCTTCGGAAATGACGGGGTTAAAAATCATCCATTGTTGAGAACATTATTTTGCATACAAAGAAACACAAGGCTATGTAGCTTGAAAAATTAACATTGGTCTTTAATTGTACATGCAAATGGGGCTGTTATAGTGCCGGTGAAAATGTATAGGTGTCAGAGAAGGGACAGCTTCAGAGCTAACTTGCAGCTAACTAACCTGAAAGGTCCCCAAACTGATCCAATCCTCTTTGATTCCATAAAAAATAGGCTCAGAGGAGGAAGATGTGGAGCAGGATCTACAGAGTGACTGACACATGAGGAATAAAAGCTTGCCTTCAGAGGCATGTCCTTATGACTTAAGGGGAGCTGCAGCAGTTGGATCAAAGCTCTCTCTGAGTCTCTTTGCCATTGAACTTGAAGTGAAAGTCTCTGGTTATTGGAACCTGAAAGTATTTCTTAGTTCAGCCTGGAGTTCTAATTACCTACTTTTCCAGAAGATGGCAGCCCATCTGTCTTTGGATAAGTTTACGATTCTGTATTTTTTCAGTCTTGGAATGAAGAATAGATAGTTCAAAAGCTCCGCCCTCTCTGAAGCCAGTTCTTCGGATCACTTTGGTTGATGTCACCAGGACACCCAAGAGCATCCTGATTCCTTTGATCCATTAATTAATCCCTGAGACCAGCTCCTCTACTTGGGGGAATATTCTGCATCAAGGCTGGTTATTTTCTCTGACTTTTGCAGTTCCAATGTATCCAGGCTTTCCTACTCTCCTATGGAGGATCTTGCTACCCCTGCAGTGGAATTGCCATTATTTTTGAGCAATGTGCCAACTTTGCGCCCCTCATTCTAAGTATCTTGGCCAGTGTCCTCAATCCAAAACTCTTGGTACCCATGCTTCTCTGTGTGGGAATACTACATGAGGAGTCTCATGTTTATGCTTTGACTGCACAATCATACTGTGTTTCTAGGAATCCAAACAATGGCTTAAACTGTTTTTTATTTGCTTGTTTTGTTTTACTAAATTTCTTTCATATCATTGAGGCTATGTCTAGAAGTCAGTTTGGAGTGCATAAGAAATACACTACACTTAAGTGTGTGTGTGTGTGTGTGTGTGTGTGTGTGTGTGTGTGTGTGTGTGTGTGTGATGACATGTGTATGTATATGTTCAAGTTTGTGTACACATGTATGTGTGCAGATAGAGGCCACAGGTTGATGTTGAGAGTCATCTTCTGATTTTTTTAGTTTTGTAAAAGGATCTTTTGCTAAACCTGGAACTCTCTGGGATGGCGACACCAGCTGACCCGTGAGCCCCCAGAGTCCTTTTGTCTCTGATCATCCTATGCTGGAGTTGCAGACATGCACTGTCATGCCCAGCTTTTACATGTGTTCTGGTGGTGCAAATTTAGGTCCTTAGGCTTACTGTGCAAGCATCCTGTACACTGAGCTCTCTCTCCTGCTCCAACACACTCAGTTACAAAGAAATATGAACAGGGATATGTCTGAATTTGTGTCTGAATGTATTTTTCCTTGTGATATATCAAGTATGGATAGGGAATAACTTCAGAATGAAGGTAGTATGTTTGTTAAGAATATAGGTAAAATCAAGCAAGGAGTTTTAGTACTGACATGTACAATGGCTTAAAATAATTTTGGAATGCTTTGAAAAAAACAATTTGAAAGCATTCTACGACTGTAGAATAGATCTTAAAATGTAAATCATAGATACCACATTTCATTAATTATAATAGCAATGCTTCATATTGCGTGATGAACCTTGCTTTTGCAGATGTTTCCCATTACAGTTAATCCTCTCTGTGAGATAGGCAGGGCAGATAAGAATCTGATCCCGGCATTTTTGAGAAGGAAAATCCAGCCCCAGTCGTAAGTGGTGGAACTGGGAGAGCTGCCCAGTGCTTCTGACTCCAGGCTCCAAACTTTCTACTTCTAAACCCTTCAGTAATTTAACTTTATTGGAGGAGAGGGGAAGGGAGGTGGTAGGCTGAGCAGAAGAGGTTAACAGATTGGGGAAATTACACATCAGTTTAGGTCAGCTTCCCTGTCTTGGAAGAATATTTACTGCTTGTATTTTCTCTGTATCCTAAAACTGTTTTAGCCTATATTGCATGTCTTTCTCAAGAAACTGCTTCAATCACGGGACAGAGTTTATAAAGAAAGATACCTTTTTAAAATAGTTTGGAGACTTGAACCTGTGTGTATAGACACAGTATGACATATGGTAATAAGCCTGTCAATTTTGTATCTTTTTTTCATTGTCATTTTTATTTTCCACTTTACCTCATGAAGTCCGATAATTTGTTAGGGCTTCATGCGATATCCTTAGCCATCTAGCAATTGCGGTCCCTTTAAAATGAAAGGATTTTAAGATGAAATTTGGAGGCTTTTAAGGTGGCTGTTAATATGATGACATTTGAAGTCTTGGTGCTCTGTTGTGGTCCTGTGGTTCTCTCATTATGTGAGCTGTTTGGCTTTGCAGTGTGACAAAGCCCTCAGACCCATCTGTTGGCTGGTTGTCTTACAGGCATGTTCATCTAGCGCCACCCAGTGGTACTATGTAGCTATAGCATGTTGTAGAAGAGAAAAGGGAAGCAGATACATTGTGTATGACTTGAAGAAAATTTGTATTTTGTTAAGGTGACCTTAACAAAGAAACAGAGGCCAGAAGTCACCATATGTAATGTTTATATATACATATACATATGTGTATATATAAATGTGTGTTTGTGTATATATAAAATGTGTGTATATATTTATATGTAAAATACTTTTGTATATGTATGTGTAATGTATATGTGTATGTATGCACACTCACACATATACATATATAAATACATATATTTATATATATGTAAAACCTTCCAAATAGTTTTTGGCTTGTTTTTTGTTTGTTTGCTTGTTTGCGTATTTAGAACTCACAGAGCAAGAAATAAATAAAAATGACTAGAAATTCTGTGTTTTTAAAGTCTATTTTGCCCGGAAATTTTCACTGCTATTTCCTATGAACATAAGATGGACAGGAGTATACCCAGGCTGTGGAGTTTTGAGTTCTGTTGCTTTTGTTGTGAATGTTATCTCTCAATTTCTAACTTCAGTGATTTTAAGACTAAGCAGATGCAAAGTATGATTTTTCCCACGTGCTGATTAGAAATAAAGACTTTAAGAAGAAAGGAAAGGGGCATGAGCCCTTACATCGAGGCTGGATAAGGCAACCCAGTAGGAAGAAAAGGGTCCAAAGTGCAAGCAAAAGAGTCAGAGTCACCCTCCCCCATTCACACTGTTAGGGGTCTCACAAGACCACCAAGTTGCACAACCATAACACATAGGCGAGGACCTAGCTCAGACCCACACAGGGTCCACGTTTGCCACCTCAGTCTCTGTGAACCCTTGTGAGCCCTGCTTAGTTGATTCTGTAGGCCATGATCTCCTGGTGTCCTCATACCCTCTGGCTCCTACATTCCTTCCTCCTCCTCTTCTGCAGGGTTCTCCTGGCTCTTCCTAGTGTTTGGTTGTGGGTCTCTGCATCTGCTCCCGTCAGTTGCTCTGATGACAATTGGGCTAGACACCCATCTATGAGTATAGCAGAATATCATCAGGATTCAAAAAAATAGGAAAAAAACTCAAGTTTTTTTTTTCATTTTATTGTCCTAAAAACAAAATGGAATCTAAAAGTTTCTGTACTGTTATTTAAAAAATATTCTTTTGTTCAGCATATGTAGATTGCCCTTGCCTTGCTAAACGCTTGCAAACCATTAATGTGGGTTCTTCTCAGTGCTCTCTTTAAGTACCAGATATAGTAACAGCCAAGGAGCCTTTTCCCCATATTTTGAGATGGATGTCTCACATAGTGGGACAGAGTGGGAATAGCTGGAGAAGGTTAGAGTTCAGAACATGTCATTAGTTACATACTCCTTTTGTATGCACCAAGAGCACAAATCATGAGCCAGAAGCCTTTTTTTTCCTGTACAGGGTTTAGCCACCATCAGCTTGGGAAAATGTCTCACCCTGGATTAGGATCCTTTTCTTTATAAGACAATTGTAACATTCTAAGGGAACTTCCTCCTAGGATTGAATGAGCTAAACTGTTTAATACTGAGTGAAGTACCTCATTCACAACACAGTGCCATGAAGAATGATATGTAGCCTTATCAGGTTCCCGGTAGAAATGAAAATGCAATGGGAATGAAGGAAACGACTGTGCTGTATAATTATAACATTCAACTCCTTTGCTAAAAATAATTAAAAATACGCTCTTTGTAGGAAGAAAGATCATCTATCAGAGCCCGTGAGTCAGAGGCAGTGTAGACGGTTCTTCGTTATGTATTTGCTTTCTGTCAAGCTGGTTTGATTGATTGTCCACACTGACCATGAAATTCCCCAGGATGATTGTGACACTTAAGTTAGGGGAGAAAATGCTGACTGAGTTGCCCAAGAGTTCAGCACATTTGAAATAGTAAGAAAGGCTAGAGAGGGGAAAACATGGCTTCAGATGAATGTGGGAAAAACCTAATGAAAATATGGGAAAGATGAACTGGATAGAGGGCAGTGCTAAGGTCCTATGGGCAAGCAGAAGTGGAAGGAGTCTAGGCAGTCACTGTTTCAGAGACATCTACAAGGTTTGCAAAATCTTCTCACTTACTATTTCCTTCTCTCTGGCCCTGCTCAAGGACAAACTATGGACATTAGCATTTATGCTGTGGCCACAATGGCAAACACAGCACTTCCCTATAAATGCTAGCTGACTTCATCTGGTTGTGGATGGGATAGTTTATGTCTGGTCTGTTATTTTCTCTATAAGGAAACTACATACAAGAAAAATTCAGACTGTACTATAGTTAGTAGGTAGACCCTCCCCCTTCCTTTCATATCAGTTTACATATATGTCTATTTCTGTTCATCTAAAAATTTCCAATGTCGGGTATGGAAACAGAGCAACATCAGGAGATTCCAAAGTGACAAATCATGGTGTAAATTTAAAATGATAAATGCAGTTATAGTAAAAAAAATACCCACCTAATTTCTGTTCCATGACATCTAAGACTTGAGCTGAATGTGTGTTTGATGTCTGTCCACCAAGGAAGGTCTGGGAAGGAGAGTCTGCTGATGATATGACTCATTTATCTGGCTTTATGGTCAAAGTCACCACTGTAGGCTGCCAAGGTGTAACTTTTTGGGGAGGAAGTCACTCTCAAAAAATCTTAAGATCAGGATGGCAGTAAAAGAAAGTGGTATTTATAAATGTGAATGTCATTATTGGTTTTCTTTAAAGTTGGTAATCACACATGTAAAGAAACTAACAGCACTCACGGCATATGCTGGAATTATACTGATAGGCAATCAAATAATGTATTTTAAAACATTAAAAAATAAGTCAGTGTGTATTTTGGGTTCTTTTTTGATCGCTTATGATTCAGGTTGGCCTTGAAATCTCTGTATAGCTGAGGGCTGGCTCTGAATTCCTGGCCCTCTAGGTTCTCTGGGAAACCTTCTGTTGAGATATACCCTAGTTCTGAATGTAGGGGCACTTTTGAGTTGATTTGTATTAGCTTGTTATGAGCCATTCTAGGAGAATATCTGTGGACTCCCTGCTGATGACTCCATTAGCTTTAAACCAGTCTCTCTTCGGTGTCTGCTAAGTGGTTAACAACATACCCAGCTAGCCTAAATGACAAATTTGGATTTCTCCACTGACTAACTCTGTCCAACCTCCATGCCCTGCTGACTGTTTATTGAACATGCCCTTTCTAAGTCTCCAAACCTTTGGTTTAGGGCCCCGACCTCTCTTAGTCTGGCTCTCTCAATATCTTTATTTCCAAAAGAGTAATTAAAATCATTTTCAGATAATGAATGTGAAATAGCTTCAAGAGTCATATAGTTGGGGCTAGAGAAATGACTCTGCAGTTAAGAGTGGTGGCTGATCTTCCAGAGGACCTGGGCTCCATTTCCAGCCCCCACATGGTGTCTAGCAAGCATCCTAATGCCAGTCCCAAGACATCTGATGTCCTTTTCTGGCCTGTACAGGCATTTCCTGCACATAGTGACAACCTGGAGACAGAGCACCCATTTAAGAAAATAAAACTAATAAAATCTCAAAGAAAATATCTTAGAGCTGAATAAAGTACCAGCCATCTTCTGGTCCCCACCCCTTCCTTTCCACAACAGAGGAAACCAATTTTGCACTACTTAACAGTTTGCTTTCTAAGGCATTTATGTCAACATCTGCAAGTGATACACTATAATATTAATGTATGGGTTATAGAGATAGTCTGCTGATTTTATAAAAACATGAGATTTAGTCCCTTCTTTCCATCCCATTTGTTCTACTCCAATATACTTACATTATAATTTTCATCTAAATCCATATATTTAAATTATTTCCATGTAAATATTCTTCACTGCCAAACCACATACAATATACCATGATTACAATCCTTCTTAAAAGCAAGCTTTGTTGTCCTTTTTTAGCCTGCAACTAATAATCATTGCACACTTTTTAATTTGGATTTCTTTTTATTTAAAATTTTTTATTCATTTTACATACCAACCACAGATCCCCTTCTCATCCATCCTCCTGCTCTCCCTCAGCCTTCCCCCTCCACTCACCACTCCCTCCTCCATAAGGGTAAGGCCTCCCATGGGGAGTCAGCAAAGCCTGGTACATTCATTTCAGGAAGGACCAAGCCCCTCCCTGCTGTGTGAAGGCTGAGCAAGGTATCTCACCATAGGTAATGGGCTCCAGAAAGCCAGCTCATGCATCAGGGATAGATGCTGATCCTACTGCCAGGGGCCACTCAAACAGACCCAGCTACACAACTGTCTCCCAAATGCAGAGTACCTAGTCAGGTCCCATGCAGGTTCCACAGTTGCCAGTCTAAAGTTCGTGAGTTCCTATGAGCTTGGTTCAGTTGTCTCTGTAGATTTCCCCATCATGATCTTGATCCCCCTTCCCTATTCTCTCTCTTAGACTGGACTCCCAGAGCTCAGCCTGGTGCTTGGTTATGAATCTCTGTATCTGTTTCCATCAGTTACTGGATGAAGGCTCTATAATGACAGTTAGAGTATTCACCGATCTGATTACTGGGGTAGGTCAGCTCAGGCACCCTCTCCACTACTGCTAGTAGTCTAATCTGGGGTCATCCTTGTGGGTTCCTGGAATTTCCCTAGCACCAGGTTTCTCCCTTATCCCATAATGGCTCCCTCTATCAAGATATCTCTTTCATTGCTCTCCCTCTCATCCCTCCCCCAGCTCAACCATCCCATTCTCTCATGTTCTCATCCCCCATCCCCTCCCTTCTATTGCCCCTGCCCCCTCGCCTCACCCCCAGTTTCCTCATGGAGATCTCATCTCTTTACCCATCCCAAGGCAATCCATGCATCCCTCTTAGGGTCCTCCTTGTTTTCCCAGCTTCTCTGGAGCTGTGGGTTGTAGTCTGAATATCTTTTGCTTTATATGTAGTATCCACTTAAGAAAGTACATACCATGTTTGTCTTTCTGAGTCTGGGTTACCTCACTCAGGATGATATTTTCTAGTTCCATCCATTTGCCTACAAATTTCATGATCTCATTGGGTTTTTGTTGTTGTTGTTTGTTTGTTTTTTGGGGGGGTTTTTGTTTGTTTGTTTGTTTTTTACAGCTGAGTAATACTCCATTGTGTATAAGTATCACGTTTTCTTCATCCATTCTTCAGTTGAGGGGCATCTAGTTTGCTTCCAGGTTCTAGCAATTATGACTAATGCTGCTATGAACATAGATGAGCAAGTGTCATTGTGGTATGATTGAGCATCCCTTGGGTATATGCCCGAGAATGGTATCATTGGGTCTTGAAGTAGATTAATCCCAATTTTCTGAGAAGTCACCATTCTGATTTGCAAAGTGACTGTATAAATTTGCACTCCCACCAACAGTGGAGGAGTGTTCCCCTTGCTCCACATCCTCTCCTACATAAGCTGTCAGCAGTGTTTTTGATCTTAGCCATTCTGACAGGTATGAGATGGTATCTCAGAGTCATTTTGATTTGCATTTCCCTGATGACTAAAGATGTTAAGCAATCCCTTCAATGTCTTTCAGCCATTTGAGATTCTTCTATTGAGAATTCTCTGTTTAAACTGTAGCCCATTTTTTAATTGGATTGTTTGGTATTTTGATATCTAGTTTCTTGAGTTCTTTATGTATTTTGGAGATCAGCCCTCTGCCAGATGTGGGGTTGGTAAAGATCTTTTCCCATTCTGTAGGCTGCCTTTGTGTCTTATTGACCATGTCCTCTGCCTTACAGAAGCTTCTCAGTTTCTTAAAGAAGTTGCTCAGTTTGTTGTCTTTTTTAGCCTGCAACTAATAATCATTGCAGACTTTTTAATTTAGATTTTTAAAATCCCATGTCCAAGTTTTCTACGGTTTCCAACAGCTCTGTAAAGTGCATCTCAGTAAAAATGTTCTTTATCTTAACTGTCAGAATTTATATTACTTGTAGCATTCCCCTGCTGTCAGCCATTGTAAACTCAGCTCTCTCTGTGTTCCATCTAAATGATAACTCTCTAAGTTCTGTCTCATAGACAGATGAGATGCTGCCTTGTCACTCACCTGAAAATGCCTTTTGCATCTCTCCTGTATTTGGTCACCTGCTTATTGAACTTTCTTATTTTTATCCATAGATTCCTAAAAAAGGTGTGCATGAGAAATATTTTTTTCATAGCACTTTGTATGAGATGCCCATGTTTTTCTATTCTTTTTATGTGGCAGCTTGCGTAGTATCTGAGATTGGAAACCACTTTCCTCCAAAATGTTATAGAAACTTCTCTAAAACTGCTAATCTTAGGCTGTTGATACTGGTGATGTCATTTCATTGCCTTCTTTTGATAGTAACTTGTGGTTTTTTTCCCTTTCTTTGTGGCTCTTTAGCTATTGGGATATTTTTGTTACCCCTTGTTATTGGTATCACTTTTTTTTTAAACTTTTTAGCTATACTGAACACTTTGATAATTTTATTCTTCAATCTCTTCTATTGGAGATACACATTTCAATGACATTTAATCTAATGCCTCTATTCTCTAATATGATGCTACATGATATTTCATATTGCTCAATTTTTGCATTTTAATCTATTTTCCTCTGTATTTTTCAATTTAATCTTCTGGTGTTTTAACCCAACTATCTCTAACAGTTTCAACTTCAAAATATCTTATCCCATGTTTCTTCAAATATGTGTTTATGTGTATATATATATATATATACACACACATATATATATGTACACACACACACACACACACATATATATATATATATACATATATACACACATGTAGGTTTCTTTCTTCTGATGGATATACTGTCTCCTTCCTAGTACAATATAGGGTATAATTATAATTTCCTTGACTTTTCTTCTGCTCTTCATTTCAGCTGTATTACTTGAAATTGTTTTATCTGTGTATATTAATACTTTATTTAAATAATCTCATCCAATGTTTGGTTGCCCTAAATTTTTTGGAAGATACCTATTCCTTTTTCATCTTTGAAAATAGATTTATTTCATACAATATATTTTGATTACAGTTTCCCTTTCCCCTACTCCTCTCAGAAACTTACCACCTCCCCTCCCATCCAGATCCACATCCTTTCTGTCTCTCGTTAGAAGACAAATAGGCATCTAAGGAATAACAATAAAATAAAATGACAAGATAAATTTGCATGCAGCCACCTGATTTGATGTGTCTTTCCTCTTTCCCCAGTGCTTTCTTTATTTTATTTTATTGTTTTTTTTTTTTTTCAAGACAGGGTTTCTCTGTGTAGCTTTGTGCCTTTCCTGGAACTCACTCTGTAGCCCAGGCTGGCCTCGAACTCACAGAGATCCACCTGCCTCTGCCTCCCGAGTGCTGGGATTAAACGCATGTGCCACCACCGCCCGGCTTCAGTGCTTTCTTGATTTCTAACCTCTTACTTCTGACTTTTGCATGTGCCCTCTCCCCATGATTTAGTCAAATAAGAACCTCGCGATTCTCTGAATTCACTGCATCGTCCCATTCCTCTGCTCCTTTGTAGATTCTAGTTGTCCTTGTATCCCATGGGAGAGTCTCCTCTTCCCCTTCTCCGCGGCCTGCCTCACTTCTCCGTCATTTCTCTGTAAGCTTCATTCATGCATTTTTGCTGTCATTGCCAGCTTTTATTCCTTTAAAATAATTCATTCTTAAAAAATGTAAGAAACTTGTCTTTCAGAGAAACATGTTTAAGTTAATGGAGATCTGTTACGTGATTTTTTAGCAGGAAGATAATTGAGTCTTATTTTTATTTTGAAGCTGCAATTGGCTGTTATCATACAAGAGATACTTTAATACTTGTCCCACCTGAATTCAGGGATTACTTTCTGTGATGTTAGAGGAGCTGGGCTGAGAGGGGCTGAGAATTTGAAGCAGGAACATTAAAGCCCTGAGGACATGGAGTCAATAGGTCTGAAGCAAACAGATTTTTTTTTAAGACTGGCTCTAAGACTGGATTCAATTAACGCAGAAAACATTTGAAAGGAAGCCATCAGACTACATGTTGGCTTACAGATCTACTTGCCTTCACAGACCACCCATTAATTTTCAGAGGTTATTAATTAATATATATTCATTATAAAAAACTTCATGATTAATAACTGCACTATCTATGCTGTGCTATTTAATGGTAAGCTTATTATATATATATACTGTGAAGGCATCTATTGTACCAAAAGCTTTCAAATGCAAAGTAATGCATAGTTTTTTCAAATGACACTCAATATTGGGATTCTTAGAAATTTTGTGATTTAGTTACTGTGATGAAGTATTTGAGTCTGCATCGTACTTTTACAAGGTTTTATTTAGCTCACAGTTTAGAGGTTCAATAACATGGAACAAACTACGGTGAAGCTTCCTATGGATGTATCACCCTGTGGTTGATAGCAACGTACCTGTGGGCACATAGGAGAGGAGGAAATTCAAGAGCTAATCAAGAAGCCACGGCACTAGGCAAGGGTCAGGCTTGTCTTTTATGACAACCCTCTTATTAGTACTAACTCAGGAGTCTCAGGAGAACGATCCCTTCTGGTGTCATATCTCTAGTGACCTTAGGTTCCATCTCTTAAATAACCCAGTGTCTGCATAGCCCCAAATAGGACTGAGGCTCAACATGAGCTCTCCAGGGAAAGACCACATCAAAACCATTGCTGTCTGCAACCATCACAGAACTGAAATCCATGGATCCCTTTGACCCCTTAGTTCTGTAGCCCATTTAAGGTGCAGCTCGTGATCAATTTTCTCAAACTAAGCAAAAGTCCCTTGTCTTGTGTCTTAAAACCAAAGTGATTTTGTGACTTGGTCTATCAGGTCTGACCATTCTTGATTTCTTTTTCATAAAACGAAAGTCTACAAAGTGGCAAAAACATAAACAGAATGTGTAGTTGGATCGTCGTGGAAAAGGACTGCAAAGATGATGAGAGACAGAGGTAGTTGATATCTACTGCAAAATGTGTTTGCCAGACATGGCAGGGCCCATTACACACTCTGTGCAGCTGTGACTTTATTTACAAGACGTACACAAGATCAAGCCAGCCAAAATACTAGCAGGGGTAAGGGAGGGGATCATGACAGTAAGTGGATGCTGAAGTAGGGAGAGCCAGTTTTATTCGGGAATGCTGACACTGAGAAGCTACCCATGCTCCAATAGATGGTCTTCTAGCCATTCTGTTACAGCACTATGTGGACTTGTGCTAAAAGAGTACATGGAGTTGGTAGGAAAAAGTGTTGGAGGATAAGGGAAGAATTGGAGGGAAGGGAACAGTAGGTAGATTTGATCAAAACATATATATTATTATCAATCCATGTGAGTCTATTAAATGGGTAACAGAATTTTTTAAGATATAAATTGAGGAAATACACTCATGATTACAGAATAGAATAGACAGCAGAAGTCATCCTCTGATCTGACCGGGAGCGAATCCACCTCACAGTCTAAGCCAGATAGGGTCCCAGTGTTGAGAGAAGTGGACACAAGCCCCATCCGTAACCAGAAGCTATCTCCAGTTGATAACCACTCACAGAGGAAAATTCAATTTTCTCCAACCGTCTCACTGAGTATACAAACCACACTTAAGGGCAAGTCCCTATGGCCAGCAGTAGATGGCCAACACAAAATGAACTCAGTGGTATTTTTTGAGGGTTTTTTTTTGTTGTTGTTGTTGTTTCATAATATTTTGTCTGGGTTATTTTTTTTCTTTTGAACCTTATAGTCCTTTTTCTTTTGAGGCTTATAGTCTTTTTCTTATATTTTATGGCTTCCAATTTTTTAATGGGTTTTCTGTGAGTGGAAATGTGTGTATCTCTGCATCTATATGTGTTTCTCATGCCTTTTCTTTGGTCCCTTTTCTTCTGTTTATTTGTTCTGTCATATTCTGGTTCATTTGTTTTTAATTCTTATTTTATTATTATTATTTTAGATGCCTGTTTGTTTTCTAATGAAAGAGAGAAAAAAAAAAGAATGTGGATTCAGGTGGGTGGGGAGGTGGGGAGATCTGGGATGAGTTGGGGAGGGTCAACCAAAATCAAGATGTATTGCATGAAAAAAATCTCTTTTCAATAAAAATAAATTAAAATAAATAATAATTATTATAAGGGCATATTCCTAAATTAAGGGATCATTACAGCTTGCGTCTGATTTCCTTAAATATTTCATTTTATTATAATTAGATAGATAGCTTACGTTTAAAGAGTTGAGAGTAATAATGGTTCTTTAAAAATTATTACAATTCTCAATGTCATTAATAAATATATTTATATATTAAAACAGCAAACTAGTTACAATATATTTTATATTTAATAAATGTATTAAGTAAAAGGCTATGTCTGAGTTCATTCACTCTTCAGAGTAATTTTGTTCAGAGATAACAGTAATATTGCCTTCTTTAAGAATGAGGAATTGCTGGTACTGAGTAAGTAAATAGTTAGTCGTAGACCTTACATGGATGGGAAGTGCAGAACTTAATGCTGTAGAATATCATACAAATAATATATATTATGTAACAGGCCAAAAATTCATATTGATGCATGATACCTTTAACTTATTCTAATTACTGTAAATACATCTATATGCATAAATAAATATACATGTGTATGTATGTGTATATGTATATATATATATATATATATACTTGTAATATAATTTCTGATTAGTTTTTGGTCAACTTAAGCTTACTAATTTTCCTCTTTTCCGAAGTATAATTCATAGAGATGTATATAACATTTGTTAGTCAAAATATTTGAAGAAAACTGGCTTTGGAAGTTAGGAGTTAGCTATATTTGAAGGTTTTGAAGCTTTAGCCTGAAGCTTGATGATTGAAATACTCAGTAAGTTTGTACAGAAGTTGCCAACTATTGGATTTTTATTCATCTTGTGTTACTCCCAATTATACCAATTTCTTCACTCAAGACCTGCAGTTCATGCATAGGATAATCCTGGGAAATATAACTCACTTTGTAACTCAATCAGCTGGAGCTGAGAAGTTCCGTACAATGACTGTGTTGTGTGTTAATGAAGCAAAGGGAACAGTGCTGTCCAAGCCCAGGATCAGAACATAACTAACTCATCATCCCTCCGCATCAGTTCAAATAACTGAACTTAATGACAGTTGACAGGGTTGTTTGCATTCTCTCTCACCAGAGCATAACAGAGAGTTTACTGGGGAGTTTTTTGATTTCTTACCATGTCTTCTATCCATGTCCACTGCCTCACTGAAGACACACCTCACCCTTTCCACTGTTTTCTTCAACTCATACAGTTTCAATTTAAGAATTTTAAGGAACAATCTGGCAGTGGTGGTGCATGCCTGTAACCCCAGAGCTTGAGAAACCGAGGCAGGAGGATTGCTGCAGTTTCAAAGCCATCTGGGGCAACAAAATGAATTTGAAATGAGCCTGAGATGTATAACAAAGTCTTATATAAATAAATGAGTGAGTAAATAAATAATCTAGTGAAATAGGTTTTTATCATTTATAATATGTAATTACTTTTTGTGTTGTAATTGTTTTATGTTTTTACCAGTTATATTATAGCATTCCTGTGTAATGTACAATTCCCCTCTGTCTTTTGATTTCCTTGTAGGCTATCTTTTTCTTTTACTTTCAGAAAATATATATGTTCATGAAAAAGAATGATTTACTAAAAGTTTGTGTGTCTGTGATTTTTTTAAGCAGAAATGGGCTTCCAGTTCATTTTGTTTTTAGTTTCTGATTTTGCTGACTACAACGTAAATCAGGGGTGTGGTCTAAGCAAGCTTTTAGGCAAAGACCTCAGCTTTTCAATCCCCTGGAGAAAATCCTGGAGCAAGCAAACAAGATCTGCAGGTTTAATCTGAGGCTTTCCTACCAGTGGTTAAAGCCACTGTTTGCCTAAATGAAAGATTTGCATCCATGCTAAGGCTCTTTAAGCATGCACTTGGGAAGTAAAAATGTTGTTTTGTTATTTATATACTTCATTCAGTTTGTTATTTAATATGAACATTCTTTTTTCGTGTTAACTAGTGTCCTCCTAAAATAAAATCTACACAGCATGGAAGTGTAGTACACAGGATGCAGGTGGCCTTTAGTAGAGGCACTGAGGAGAACCTGACTATTGTACTCCAATAGAGTCTCATAGTTCAGGAGGCAGAGGAGCCAGAATCCCCAGTTAATTACAGATAAGTATCTGACAGAAATATTGAACCAGAAGTAAACATTGCAGTTTCTTCAGCCTTTGCCCCAGTTTTTCCTGTTGCTCCATCCCTGTGAAGCAATAACCTAGTTAGCCTAGCAAAGTACAGCTAGATGTCACAATGCTGGCAGTAATGTCAGGGAAGACTTTGGGAGTAACTCTGTGTCACATGCTTTATAGAGGGGCTAGTTTATTCATCTTGGCACACTTTTGTGCCACAAGGTTTATTATTTACCCAGTTTTATAGGTCAGAGAGGGTAGGTGACTTTCCTAAGTTCACAGTGGGGGTAAATTCTCCAGGGCCTCATCTCAGATTTGTCTGACACCAGACCTCAGTCTCCTCTTTGTAGGTCCTTCAAAGTCAGCTGATGGCTCAGTGACCCCTGTCTCCTCTTTGTGGGTCCTTCAAAGTCAGCTGATGGCTCAGATACCCCCCATTCTCCCCTTTGTGGGTCCTTTAAAGTCAGCTGATGGCTTCACTGTCTATGGAGAGCCTGCTATACTTCGAGTCTCACTCAAACCCTTTCGTCTAGAACCGTGAACTTAGAACTCTATTACTTGAATGAAGTGCAGATAAAAGGAGACTACTTAATGCTTTAAATTTATAACTGTACAAACAGCAAAAGAATTTTTTTTCAGTCATACAAACATAATAAAACCTTAAATTTCACCAAATAAGTAAATACTGAAGGGTCACCATGTAAGAGCATTTAGAAACTGTTCACGCATGATTTAGAGGGAGCCGGGAGTCATTTTTTTCTTTTTCTTTATTTTCTTTATTTTTCTCTCATACTATACATCCCAGTTGCAGCCTCACCTACTCCCATTTCCCCCAGATCCACTGTCCCTTCATTGCTCTTCAGAAAAGTGCAGGCCTTCCAGAGATGTCAACAGAGCATAGTGTGACAAGATGCACTAAGACTAAGCACAGACCCTCACATCAAGGCTGGATGAGGCAACTCCGTGGGAAGAAAAGGGTCCCAGGAACAGGCAAGAGAGTCAGAGCTGAGTCAAGTTACAGACAATACAGATCATAGAGATGAAAAATTAAGTGGCACTTTACCAACGTCGTCTTTCTTATGTATCTATACAGCTTCAATTATTCAAATCATGAGGGTAAATAAGTATCACGAGCTATATATACCTTAGATGCCCCTTGATATTTTCTAAAAAATATACCTTCTATGTTTTAATGCTTTTGGAATGTTTCTACTTAATAATACTCTGAAAATTTTAGCAGTCCTACTTGCATGTTTGACCATATGGAAATACCAGTGTATTTGTATTCAGAGACATCTATGTGTTTTATATATATTTATATATGTATGTATGTATATTCAATTTTAAATACAGTAAAATCATAATCAAAAATGTTAATTATCCTTTAATGGAGATACTGAGCTTTTGTACAATGTATTTCAAGAGTATTGACATAAATATACATGAAATGGCTTTTACAACTTCTGTTTATTATATAAAAAGCAAAAATTATAGAATGAAGTTTTAAGTTTGAACCTAATGCAGTATGTGTTTGTGTGTCTATATATCTATATGTGTGTCTATATGTGTGTGTCCGTGTCTATGTATGAATACATATTTGTGTGTGTGTGTCTCTGTATGTTCCTGTGTCTGTCTCTATCTCTCTGTCTCTTTGTGTGTGTATATGTGTGTGTGTGTGTGTGTGTGTGTCTATAAAAATGTGCTATAATATGGTAAATTGTGGTTTAGGCATACTCATTATAGAACATTTTGTAGCTAGTTAATCATCTCCCAAAAACCTTCCCAGTTTTGTTTTCTCTCATATACTTCTGATCTGCTAATTGCAACATATGTATTTGTTTCCTTGGAAATAGCTAGGTCTTGTTTTCTAACTGGTAACCCTAGCTACTTTGTAGGTTGAAGCAGGAGCATCACAATGCCAATGCATGCATAAGCTACAGGGTAAACTCAAGGCCAACCCAGTCAAGTTAGGGAGATCATACCTCTAATTAGAAAAGAGGGTTAGAGGAATAGCATAGTGGTAAAGTGTTTGTCTTAACTATGAAACCAGGTATAAACTTTATTATTATAAGAAAATAATCTTTTTTACTTACATTTTTATTTCACGTGTGTGAGTATGTATGTTTACCATACACACACACACACACACACACACACACACACACACACACACA